>JAMKCH010010065.1:0-60468 GCA_023653785.1 Ophioderma brevispina
CTTCTTAGAGACAGCCCTGTCTCCCCAACTAGAGTTTTACACACTAAAAGGAGTTATACTTAGATTTTTCTGTGCAAAAGAAAGCCTGTCAACCATTGACAGTTTAGAGTGATACTTTATAAATCAGTTCATTTTACTGTGAATTTTCCTACTGCCCTGTCTTCCCTCTGAGACTCCTTCCTCACTATGAGTTACAATAGCTCATCTACCTAGGATGCAGTTCAGTGGGTTGTACTTGTACATACATGACATGAACGACCTTGTGTGTGATCTGGGTATCATATATCATACCCAAAAAACCAGGGGTATATATTTTCTAAAACCTACAATTGGTGAATGAAAGCTACTGAACTGTGTCAAGGGAATGAGATTTTACTAGCTCATAGCGCCTTGCGTTTGACTTTTTTTCTTCACCTTCTCTCCCCATACATCCTCTCTAGCTCCTCTTTAGTTGTCTGAACCACATCAAGAAACTTTTAAATGACATCGATTAGAAAACAAGCCATTCGGCACTTCTGGATCTGGATTAATAATTTATTCCGACAAAACGGTAATACCCGCATCACATCAGATTGATGTAAAAAGTAAGTAGTAAAACTTTATTTATTCAGGTAACTCAAAATCAGGGTTATACAAACGTCTCTCCCATTAGACACCTTATCTACATATATAATTACCAGTGAAAAATAATAACAATTTATACATTTATGTCAACAAGAATTTATGTGATAATGTTGGAAACAGATTAAGTTAGAGCAGGCATAAAATAAGAATTCAATCAAGGTTGCCTTAAAATACTAAACATACAAGGAAAAAAGATACAGCAAACAACCAAAAAATATCATTGGAACTGCATAAATAAAACAGCCAAGCATAAAAACAAGATCAAAACAATATTAATTTAAAGTGTTAACATTCCTATCTGAAACATTTCCTCTGCAGACATGTGGTGAAAGATGATTCCACATTGAAGCACCGTCTGTAATGAATGTCCGTTTTGGTCCCAGGTATGATACTCCAAGTAGTATGACGATGTATTACTATTGTCTACGAGTATTTTGGGTGTGATATTGAAACAGTACACGTAAATGGTGCTGATAAGTCAGAAGAGCATCATTTGCAGACCTTTCAAGACCGGCGAAAGAATATGTTTGCTCCATCTGTCATTAATATTTATCCCACCAAAGTTGGCTCATACATATCACAAATAGGTGTACGATGTCAGCAGAAAGTAGCACACGGGCAAGTTTGTTTTTGAAGAATTTGAAGAGATTTCTAAGTTCAAAAGTTGCAGTTTTGACCAAACTGGACTGCAGTAATCAAAGTGTGAAAAATCAGGCCTTGGCAAGGCAGATTAGGAGTAGCTGAGGGGAGATAGAACTTAACCCTGCGAATAACACCAATGCGTTTAGAAATACGGAGGAGATATAATCCATATGATATACCAGTTAAGGTTGGATTCGAAACTGAACCCACGTACTTAAAACTTGTCGACTCTATCAAGAGTCATTACATAAGTAAGAGAAAATTTGAAAAGTAGCCAACCATGGGTTTTTTGTACCAAGATCATTGGACGTGGTTTCTTTTTCTAATATTTAAGGTAGACTTGTTGGCTTCAAACCAATGCCGCAATTCAGCAAAGTTTCCTTCATATCACTTTTGAGAGAATTTTGAGCGGAGAGCTAACCAATAGAGGTGTCTCACAGCGTACAGACACATTTGCAATTAATCAATCAGGAGAGAGTTGACATAAATAATAAATAACAAAGTGACCCACCTTGAGGTGAGTAAAGTCATGTACAACCCAAAAAAGATTGATACAGATAAAACTTTGTCCTTTTCATCTCTCCTCACCTTCTCACTCACCCTCACCCAATCAGGCCAATATCTTCTTCTGCTCCTCTCATCGCAGGTGATTTTTCTTTTTCTCCCTCTCCTCATCTCTCTCCTCTTTGCAAACTAATCACAGAGAACATCAATCATCTCGATTAGGCAGATACTATCCAAAATTGGGTTGTAATCATCCTTGGTAAGGAGTGAGTGATCCAATTGCTATAGAGTCATACGTATAACATGATACAGTTAGCTCACATGCATTCAGAAACCACCTATGAAAGCAATGAATAGTTTTAGACAAAGGTACTGCTAGAAGGTAGCAGTCAGAGATTTAACAGAGGAGTAGCCCATTTCCTGAAAATTCAAACAAAATTGACAGACGGGAAGGCCAATTGAACACGGGAACATTATTTCTTATGCGATTTTTTTAAGGCTAAAAGACCCCTTCTCTAAACTAAATTGGTACATAAAACTGGGTTTTTGATTGCAGTTTTACCTTTATCAATAACACTTTGATCTCAGAAAATTTAAAAATATAGATATTTTTTTGTTACAGTTCCAGATTTTTTTATTTATGGCATCTCATATCGGCCCCACCCCCCTCAATATTTTGATTTCTTAACCCCTCCAGACACTACCTATCAACATTCTGAGCACTATTTTGATTGGTCATGGAAGAGATAATATCATGTAATGAGCAAATCAGAGTACTGTAAGATGGGAATGGGTACCTCTGATTTGCGCAGATATATAGAAGCCCAATTTTGATTGGTTGCTCAGAGGGGCTTCTCATGTTGTTGTTGCAATGAAACAATAAACAGATTGAATCATAGGTGGTTTTAGCATCAGAGTCGCACTTCAGAGAGTTAAATATATTGAAATAAAATGAGAGTAGTAGGTAGTTCCAATTACCTTGCACAATATCGTCCGTCAGTATAACCCAAAGGGGTGTATGTGCAATGGCTGCCAGTGATGCATCTGTTTGTGCTGCCATGTATTAGGATGCTCTCATTTATTCTCCTTGAGTCAGTGGCTCTTGAAATGGTTCTTCAGACAATTTGTTGCCTGAAGAACCATTTCAAGAGCCAACTTACAAAAGACTTGGCAATAATAGTATGTTTGATTGGATTCTGACAAATGGCAGCTTTACGACACATGACGATATGGACCATGAGGTCAGCAGAATCCCCCATTTTTTCATCAACAGACAATCACCTTTGGATTGCTTCAGTGATATTAATCAGTTTCACTTCCCTAATTCCGGTTAATACCATAAGCACAGAAACACACGCTGTAAATGGGGTGTTTCATTTACGGTTGACCCACTTCTTTCTGACCAGAGAAAATTCGGAAACCTAACAAACAAGCCACATAGTTCATTGTGTTTTTATTTCCTTAAGGTTTTTTGAAATTCATAGTGTGTCCAGAAACAAGTGAGTCACTTACAGAAACACCACTGTAAGTGTAGGTAAAAGACAAGTCCTTACCCTAAAGCAGCTTTCTCCACCGTCTCTGCACGGTATGGCCACCTGCCTAGAAACCTGCTGATGATGGCCGGCTCTTGTCAACTGTCTGTTAGTTCAATTTCTACCCCATCTGTCCGGAGCAGCGACAAACGAACACCTGTAAATAGACAATTATTTTGGAAATAAGACAGAATGAGGAAATAGAGTAAAATAATTGCTGATTCAAGGCTGTTTCGTTTGACAGCAGCTTGTGGCCTTTTTGTACAATTTTCCGAGAAGTTAGTGCAAATATATGCATCCTACAGATTATAGGGTTTACATCAGTATGGCAATCTACCTAATTTGGCTAAATTTTTGTTTTTGTTTTTTGTGTTGTGAATGTACCTTTTTGAAAATTTAAGGTTAGTGGGATCTGCATCATTTTTCCGATTTTTTCATGTTTTCTCCCTGACATGAAAATATGTTCCAAAAACATCTGATTAATTTTTTTAGGTCCGCTGTTTGAATAGTAGAAATGTGAAAAGGAGTGCACCAATTGGCCCATAGAACGCGTGTGTGTGTGCTGATGTGGTCAACCACATTTTTGGACATTTGTGTTCGAAACTCAAAAGGAAACATTTACCCCGCGCCTTAAATTCCACTGGGTGATGAAAAATATGAACTTTTTTGGAAAAAAATCTCAATTTTGATGATGGAAGAATGAGATTGTCGATCGGGAAAACCCCCCCTTTATAACTGTTGAAAGGAAGTCAAGGTTCAATAAGCATTTATGTCCTGCTAAGCATGACTCCACCTCTCTATCTTGAGATATTTGCATTATTGACGTGGATTTTGAACTGCCATCCATGTTAAGCGGATGCTAACAAACTCTTACCCACTAACACATGCATGAATTGAACAATCATAATCCAAGCAACAAATTATCTGTGTCCCCCCCACAACCCGTGTGAAAACAACTTTTCATATATTTTTGTGTTAATTCCTCTCTACAGTATGCCCCAAAGGCATTATTCTGCACTTATTATTCTAATCATCCATTTTTTAAGCCACTACTTTTTTGTCAATTAGGTTGTGTCAAGCCTTTACAGTACAACCATCTTTTTTTACTTTTTATTCAAAATACTTTTTCACTCACGGTCCTTCAGGACTGCTCTACATCCGCTCCTGATTTTGCTACTGCACGTATAAAATTAAGATCAACCTAATCAATCCAGACATTGTCATAGCAAGGACAAATTTTACTTCAGGCATCAATTAAAATATTGGAGATGCATTTAAAATAATAGCATTTTTTATATTTTCATTGGTATTTCCATAAAAACCTTTAGCTCTTAGGATAAATTTAATGAATATCATTGCGCGACTTTGCAGTCTTTGGACCCCAGTGCAGGGCACACCCGAGACGTGTTCTCTTCCTACCGTTTTGAGAATCAAAACACCGATCATCGCCATTTTTGGTACTTGTCAAATTCTAGAAACGTAGAACTCCCCCTCAGGTCTCCCATGGTTATGCATTTAGTAAATGGGGAAACAGTGACAATGTTAGATTGATTACGATTTTTCTTCCTCTAAAACATTCCTTTATGCAAGTCACTATATAACTTTCCATATTTGTTATCAAAAATCCCTTTAACAAGAAAAATACAGAACAAATTATATGCAAAAGAATCCTTTTATACCCACTTGTACAAGGCAGCAACATTTTTCCTTTTTTAAGGGGGGGAGAGTGAGATTGCAATTCTACGTACAAAAGGGAAGATTCGGTACTGGGAATTAAGGATAAATCAACTTTCAAAGTTACATTTCAAAGTTACAGTTAATTTATAATTTCATGTCTTAATAGCCAATTTGATGACAGTCTAGCTATCTTGAAACAAACCAATGCCTTTTTTTCAATGAGATTGATGGGCATTTGGAGTGTTGCTTTGCTTTCAAGATGCATTCAAAATGACGATTCATCAGGTCTTAGCAGGAAGAGGAGTAAGAATGTTAAACATTAGTGTTGGAGATAGATATTAGAGGAGGACAGTAATTGCGGATTTGGATGAACATCCTATACTAAGGTTAAAAATCCTTGGACAAGACTGTTTAAGACACTTGTAAGAAGTGAGTAAAATAAATTAAGCTATTCCGTTTAGGCCTATGTATCTCATCTTAAAGGGCCATGGTCCTTTCGCTAATAGCCTCCAACCAGACAGAAGAGCACCACATTTTACTGGAAGTGGTCAAAATTTTGATATCTGAAGAAAACTACTATTTTTCTCATCTACCCTGTAAAATGTTAGGGCTAAAGAATGTTTGGTTTGGATGTTATGAGTGAAAATGTGCTTTATTTTGGTCGACCAATATTAATTTTACACAGTACTCTATAGGGATTACAAATCACGATTTTATCTCTCACATTAAAATGGGTTGAAATATTGGCGCTAAACTTTATAGATGGGGTTTTGGGGTGAAGGTCATTCTTTCAAGATGAAAACTTTATATACTTAAACTTACAAATCATGATTTTATCTCTCACATTAAAATGGGTTGAAATATTGGCGCTAAACTTTATAGATGGGGTTTTGGGGTGAAGGTCATTCTTTCAAGATGAAACCTTTATATACTTAAACTGGGCCATCCCCCTTTAAAGACATCTGAAATCAACAACAAGACCTTAGAGAAGGATTTCAAAATTAAAATTGAAAATACAGCAAGTAAACTTGCCTCATCCCCCTGGCAAGATGGCAGTCTGGAATATGACCTCAGATGGCCTGTGACCTTTGACATCCTCCACGTATGAAGGAACCCCATAACCTCTGGTTTAAATCGGAAATCAACTTTTCGAAGACGACCTGAAAAACGTAAACCTATCCAAACTGGAACACAAATACATACATATGGAAACCTAACCAAACTGGAACATACATACATATGGACATGCACGCTATTGCAAAATCCCCCTACTGCTTTAAAAATGAACAGTTGTACTCAATTTGAATTAGAACAATTGGCATGAGTTCCATATGTACCCCCTTCAAAGTTCTACATGTAACAGTTTTTCTTTTTTATTTTTGGCCTTGGGGTTAGGGTTTTTTGCTTGTGTTAGGCCATAAATTAAAAGAATTTGTTTCCTTTAGAATTTTGAAGGAGGTTACATTGGAACTCCTTTAGAACACATACCACATTAGACTTGTTAGGTCTTACCCAGAGGATGTTTTGAACCAATCCCATAATGCATTGCAATGTGTCTATATTGTATTGTACAAAACACATGTCAGTACTTAGGGATAAAAAGTGTTCAACAAGTTTAAGAACCACAAGAAATTTCATGATCATGCTAAAAATTACTTAAGTACTAATGCTTTGTGAAAGTCAGGATTTTTATGTGTTAAGAATGGGATTTTTTGTGGAATCACATGACCTAATTCAGGTGAAATTTCCCAAAACTGATGCATTGTGGGATTGACTCAATACACCCTCTGAGTCTCACCAGACTCTAATAGCACACCTGTCAAGTCATGTGGTGGCATATCACATTAAATTATTAATGAATGATTCATTATTTTGATTCTCACCCAGCCCAGATGTTTAAGTATCTGTTTTGGCCATGCAAATTGACACAACTTGTTTCTTTAGTCATATTCCTTTTCAGGATGTAAACAAACAAAGCCGTCAATTTTTGTCAGTTTATTTTCCAAATTAAAAAAAGAAGGCCCTCCTTTCTTTTTATAAGAATATCGAGACAATAAACTTTTTACTCGGCCTTACCTTTAATGACATTTAAAAAAACATGGTTTTTAAAATAATAATGAACACACTAATAAAATACAGCCCATCCACATTGTTTATGAATGACTCTGTCCTTGTGGCACACGTGTGGTAAAAATTAACGAATACCCTGTTTGAACAGGAAATCACATTTGTGCTATGAATAGTGTAACATTCAGGATGTACAATTTTCACTCACTTTGCAAGTTGGCAACAATACATTATTGGCCCACAAACCATAAGGCAAAAAAAAAACGTTTTTTTCAGAAGAAATGTGAAAAATCGCAATGCGAAATGCGGTTTTTTTGGGGGTTAGAAAAATGCTAATGCGAAATACTGATTTTTTTTTTTGGACCCACTTTTTCCTCATTTTTTGGCCTCTTTGCAGCAAAATTTTCATTTTTTTTTCTGAAAAAAAAAAAAAAAATTTTCTTGGCCTAACAGTATTTTAAAAGGCTAGAAGGAAAAAAGTTTGTCTCACAGCTTTGCAAACAACCTGGCTTTGCTAAGCAGGTTTGTTTCCCAAAATAAGGATTTTGCTCCCCTTTTTTAACCCCCTGGGCACTACCACCTATGACACGATCTGTGTGATTGGCTCATTACAGGACACAACATGAGATAGCCCTCTGAGTAACCAATCAAAAGGGTGCTAAGTTCTATACTCCATAAACCTAGAAGTACAAAGTAATCAATAAACTCCCACACAAGTCTCACAAGGAGTGCCTGGAATGTCGAATAAAACGACCAGTATTTTGTGTATGCAGTGTAAGAGATTTGTTTTGTTCGTACATCAATGCGCTGTGTCTTAAAGGTGCAACAAGAGATTTTGGGGCACCCATATATTGTGTCATATGTAGTGATTTCATATAGATAAGACCCCCCAATAGATTTCTTACCTTGTATTGGTTACAGAAATGCCTTGAAAATGAAAACAAAAGGCGATTTTCATTTACTTAATTTCAATATAAAACATAGGCTGAATTTAGTATTTGCTCCTATACGAAATTAGAAATTTCACAATTTTTGTACCAAAGAAATATTTTACAGCTTAAAGCTTTCACATGGGGACATTTTTAATAAAAAGCTTTACATTGGTGCAAAAATCTGAATTTTCATATTTTTTAGGGACACCTGTTGTGTGAAATCTCTCGTTGCACCTTTAAATCGCGTGCGATTTCATGGATTTAGACTGCGCCTAAGCGCGTTTGGTAGTAAGGTGCGATAATACTGCGCAGTGCATCAATTAATTTACTTTGTACTTCTAGGTTTACAGAGTATATATCTTTGTGAAAGCATTAACACCATTCTTACAGTTTCTCTGATTTGCTCATTACATGATATTACCTTCCAAGTAACCAATCAAATTAGTGCTTAGATGCTGAGAGATAGGCAGGTAGTGCCCCGGGAGGGGGGGTATAAATCTGTTGAACAAACATTAAAATCAACTTTTCTGTTTCGCCTTATTTTTTTATTTATTATACAAACTTTTACCCAAAATAATTGACAAAAAGAAGAAATTAAGACCAAGAATAGTTTGTTGCAGGAGATCATGCACAAAGCATGGGACTATTTTAGGCCAATTTTGACCTCCAGAAAAGAAAAAAAAATTGCCCGATCAACCAACCCTACTTGAAAGGTCCGCTGGCCCATAAAACATGGTGGGTTTTTTTTTGTCGCCTTAAGGTGATTTCTATTCTTCTCAGATAGCCTCCCCTTCCCAAATGAACAAAATACATTGTTCACCTGGAAAGCATGTGTTGCCTTTCAGAGCATTTGATCTGTGGATGACCTGCAGATGACCTCATTTTTTTTCACATCTTTCTGACATACAAGATTATTTTTACCAAGTTTCGGCTGAACAGGACAACGTTTAAAAAATGCAAATGAGCTTATTATCATAATGATGAATATGCAAATAAGGTCAATTGGTATGGTAGAGTTCAACATGCACTGAGTATAAAGTTCATCAGTCAGTATGTACAACAGTACGAGGCCTATAAGTGCATGGGTAAAATTTTTACTGCTGTACACACAGACACACACTAACGATCAGCAAGCAGACGGCATGATAAAATTGTCACATAGGAAGCGAAATTGTCATTTCATGGCTGAAGTAAAAGTGAAAATAACACAGTAAATGCTCGTAAGGACCCTTAAAGGCACTATCAGTGATTTGCTAAATCAGCAAATTGAAGAAAATCATATTTTGGCATGTTTGTAACAAGTACAGGTATCCTAACATACCCTGCGAATGATAGGACAAGAAGCAACCTAATAAGGACAAAATCGGAAATTTAGTCATTACTGTCCATATGGACACTTACTATAACACAAAATTGAATGGAGATTCTTATCTTTGAACACTGCCATTTTCCGAATCTTCAGTTGGAAAAGGTGACTTTTTATATGCTTATATGTTTGAGAAAGTAACTTATCAGAATCTACATACTTCGTCCTTCATCTTTAAACTATTCATAGATAGTGTCTTAATAGGTAGTTGGTGGGACACCATCCATCCCAACACAAGGGAGGGGGGGGGGTCTCAAGTTTGGTTTTGGTTGGGACCTGCCTCTGAGTCTGGAAGTCGGACCCACATCTATACTAATTTTTGCCAATAAAGGGACCCATAGCTATAACAGAGATGCAAATTTTGGGCCAAATTTAACCCAAATCTGACATTTTTTCCCCTCAAAATTTGGCCCAATCGCTAATAGCCTCGTCCCCAGAAGCCCCAGATTTTATCGGAAGTGGTCAACATTTTGATATCAGAAGAAAGCTACTATTTTTCTCATTTATCCTGTGAAATCTTAGAGCCAAAGGATGTTTGGTTTGGAAGTTATGAGCGAAAATATGCAATATTTTGGTTGACCAATATTAATTTTACACAGTACTCTATGGGGCTTATAAATCACGTTTTTAGCTCTCGCATCAAAACGGACTGAAATATCGGCGCAAAACTTTACAGATAGGGTTTTGGAGTGAAGGCCAGTCTATCAAGATGAAAACTTCATATCCTCAAATCGGGCCATCCCCCTTTAAGCAAATTTGGAAAATTGCGGCTTTAGATAGAGGAAACTGGACTAATTTTTCAACAATTTTTAGAAAAAAATTTGGCTTCCAATTGAGAAAATTGACTAATTTTCAAACAAATTTGAGAAAATGTTGAAAACCACCCATTGCTGTACCAAAATTGGCATAAAAAAGGGGTCATTGATATACCAGAAGGCTGAAAAGAGACTGATGTTTGTGTCACCTCCCCGTATGGTCATTTGCGTTGAGTACCCCCTGGGGACTAAAACCGAAAAGAACCACAGTTTAAATTCAACTGCATTTGAGCCTCAAGCACCTCATTTTTGGCATTATCCTGATTTAACCCCATAATATGGAATAAAGCATAAAGCAGCTATTTATGGATACTCATATAATATTACTAACAATGGCTGCCTTATGCTTTACTCCATATTGTGGGCTATATATGAGAATATTGCCTCCATTTTATATAAGTTTGGCCCTATTTGCTTCCCTCAAAGCCACACTGAGGCTCCTATACGAATGATTTCTGGCAAACTGAAGAAATTAAGGGTAAGCAGCGATAATTGCGAGAGAATCGAAAAATGTGGAAGATATTTTTTTAACACTTCTAAATCGGGTATGCTGATGTACCATTCATAATACTGCTTTAAAATGTCGAAAAACCACAAATATGTAAAAGAAAAACAAAGTATTTGAGAAAAATTGTCATACCATCTCCCGCCAATAGAATACAGCGACGGCGTTTCTAAATTTGCACTAAACAGCTGAATTGTGGTTTACAACCAGTCAGAATAACAAAGATCAATCTGTTTGTGTTTGAGGTAAAACTGTATCAATCATGGTGCACAATATTACACTTAAAATCTGGGGATATTCACAGGGAAGGCCTTTTAATTCACAAGTCGGAATTTATACGCACGTATAGACCTACAGAATACGATCAAAAGTAACTACTCCATTGTCGTTAACACGGATTTCAAGCCAACCACTTGCAGGTTATGTTTCGCAAGTCCATGCCAGTAACAAAAATCCAAAATATGAATTTGATGATATTTTCGATGTTTCGATTAGCAAAATCGCCTCTAATCCCTTTAATATTTTTCTTTATTTAAAAAGGTGCTGTTTCCGATTTATTCTATTGTGTTATCTACTTGTTATGAGAGCTTGGCACTTGGCACATATGCCCCATAAAGTACCGTGGAAACAAACTTGCGGTGTTGATGGTAGAAGCAATACTGCATATTGCAACGCCCTATTCAATACTGTGCTAATATTGATGGTTAACCATTAAAACGCCAGTTTTTTGTTTATATCTTGGGAATGAAAGGGATTTGAGGGCTCAAATTTCAGGAAGACAATGAGAAAAATACAGCCTTTCATGTGATATCAAAATTGGTACCACTTCTGGATAAATCGGGAGGTCCCAAAGACGATCGGAACACGCACCTTTAATGATTCTTTAAATTTATTTTTGGAGAAAAGTTCTCGTTCTTTGGTTTTACTTTTATTGATTTTATCCATTGTTGGTATTATTCAATTTAAATTTCCACCATTTTGTTTTCCTACCATTATTTTTGTGCTAAGATAATGGATAATTTACATACACTAATAATTGGGTTTGGGTAATATTGATACAAGCTCCAATTATATTATTTTTTAAACAATTTAAATCTTAACTGAGGTCCTGCACTGCACTTTAAAAAAAAAAGAAAATAGAAACACATTCTCAACTCACCTACCTTAAACACGGACAGAATAATACACAGCAATGCTCTAGTGTTTTCATTACCAACAATGTGACACACTTACTCGATATAGTAGCTTGCATGCCTCTCAACTACTGGGAGTCATCAACGTATCCATCCACCAATTGAGCGGGTGTACATGCCAACCTCAACTCAACAGGTAACGACAACTCGGATGGCACCACATTCGCACAATCTGTCCCTAATCATCCAAGTAACACGATATTTATCCACGTAAAATATCTCCTCCGGACATTTCAGACGATTACACTGGACACCGGGGCTGGGCAATGTCAGCGGCGATTAATAAAGGTGGGATATGCCCTGGTCAGCATATAACGCACGTGTGTGGACAACAATACCCCAAGAAGAAGGAAAATTTGGCAATTTTGACTTGACAGGAACTGTAAATTGCCACTGTCAGCCCCAGGGATGGCCTCAACAAAGTCATGTCATGTCCCCCTAAAACCAGTAGGCTTTTGAGGAAATCAGCAAAACAAGCAAGTTTTGTTTTGAACAAATTACTTGACTGATAATCTTGACTCCAGAAATATATTCAAGAAATAAATAACATATCAAAATTAGAGGTCCACAACTATCATGGCACATATCTCCCCACAAGCCCCAAGATGGTCACTTTACAGCCAGTTACAAGGGCTATTAGACATGATCCCTCTAGCAATTAATAGCTTCCTACAGTATTGTATGACACAATCATAAGTCAATTCCTGATTTGGATAGCGCTATGGAAGAGCATGACTATACACTCTATCACCTATTCATCCTGTCTTCCTTTACACGGTGATGATATATCACTACAAGAGCTCTACTAATAAGGCTCACTTCACAGATCCAATATAATTGCTAGTATACGCACATGCATGCAAGAGTGCGCGCACACACACACACCCACCCCCACACTGGTCTGATTTTTTTTCAAATGAAAAACTATTTATTGTATACCACAACCCATGATATGCAAAATGAAGTTAAAAAACATTCAAGACACAATACACCCAAAATCAGGGTTCTAGCTATGCTGGGCGGTGGCGAGTGGGCCCACCCACCACTCTAAGCTTCCACCTGCCACTCAAGTTAACTTTGAGTCTATAAAATACCCAGCATTTGAGTCTCAAAAGTTGCAAAATCAATAATGAATTCCAGGCTTGATCGGTAGTATGGATGATTAATCTATCAGCTGGTTCAAGACTCATCTTCCACTGTGATTTTGGACTAATACCAACGAACGAACCTTATTGATAGGCTTCATTATCGGCGATTTTGCCCATATTTAATGCCAAATTTGGTGTACTTTCAAGTGCTTATTTTGGTATTTCTAGATTAAATACAGTTGTGTTTTTAGTTTAGGAAAATAGAAATTTTTCTCTAGAATCACACACACTTTTAATTATACAGCAAAAAAGAACAGAATCAGCAGATAGGGTTTTTGTTAAAGGTGCTTGTTCCAATTTATATCTATTGTGTTCTCTACTTAATATGAGAGCCTGGAACTTGCACATACGCCCCATCAAGTACCGTGGGAAACAAGCTTGCGGTTTTGATGGTAGAAGCAAATAATGCACATTGCAAAGCCCTATTCAATACTGTGCTAATATTGATGGTTAACCACTAATTCGTCGTTTTTTTGTTTATATCTTGAGAATGAAATGGATTTGAGGGCTCAAATTTCAGGACGACAATGAGAAAAATACGGCCTTTCATCTGATATCAAAATCAATACTACTTACGGGTAAATCAGGGGATCCCAAACACACACCTTTAAGTATTATGCCATAAATAAAAAGGTGCGGGTTACATATGAAGCACTGCCCCATAATTCTGTCAGGTTACTGAAAGGGAATACCGGACTCAACTGCTCAGGAACAAATAAATTTGTACCAATTTAATGTTACTACTAATAATAAAGAAATCAGCCTATCATAGTGGGTGGAAGTGGGCAGTTGTTTGTCTCAGACCTAGCACATTAATTTGTAGTGTTATTGAAAAGTTAATACACATTCATATCTGACACCTGCACATAAAGTCTTTCCAAAAGTATCTGTCGCCTAGCAACACACATCCGCCATCTTGTTTGTCACAGAAGGCAAATTTTTGGCGAGTGACCAAGAACTTATCTGCTGATCAGAAATCTTGATCCAAACACCACTGTCCAAACTAGCCTGTGATCTTTTGTCCATTTCTTTTTGTTTGCTCATGAATTGTGACTAATTACTCAATAGTTAAGGCAATATTGAGAGCCTTCTGAAGAAATATAAAACAATGCTTTCTATGATTTTGCTCTTAAATACAGGTTTAAGCATTTCAATTTTTTCACAAACTTAGATTTAAGTACAAAAAGCCAAGAAATTATAAAAGATTGATGTAAAAATAGACTTTACATGTCCAAAGAAGCTAAGCCCCGATATTAAATCTAAATCCTCGTTCAAGAAATATGACATCTGCTCTACCACTTTGTGGGAGTTTTAGCTCTTATAAGAAACCAACGGCGAACAAATTTTGTGAAGGTGCATTGTCATATGGAAATATGCCATTTGAATTAAGTCACAAATCAAAATTTGCAGGTTTGGGCACTCAGTTGTCGATTTGTAAATGCAAAGAAGTGTGTCCGCCATCACAAAAAAAATACTGCATGTTAAAACTTGCAAGATCCCCCTGGCGGGGAGCATATATGGAAATGAGCTAATTAATATGCACAAATAATGATGACACAGTGCATGGGTATTACTTGCATCCACCACTACCCACATACCAAATTGCATCAAATTTGGACATTGGGATCTGGTAGAAGTCCACCTTTGTAGTAATGAACCAATTAGAGCAAATATGCAAATGAGCTCATTAATATGCACAAATATGCTTATAATTGTAACATTCACCCCTCAAAAAGTCTTATATCTTGAAACTACTTCTTGCAGGCTGCTCATGATTTCTACCAGATTTTGCTTTTGTGAAATTGATTAGTTTAAATAGGTAAAAACATCTGACAGGATGGCCTAACTAAAATTACTGAAAAAATGTATTTTCTAGATAAGGCCAAACTACTGGATCACTCTCATGATACATGCTAAACTTTGTTGGAGCATACCACATTCTGCGTCCATTTAACCAATCTGGAAGTAAATTACTAGTCAAAGTAGGTGTCAACACTATGCAATTGGCCTATTCTTGCTTTTTTTTGGGGGGTGCAATAAATAAGGCAGGCCCAATTTGCTGCTTGCAATTAAAAATGCATACTGCATAACTTTCTTTAAGAAGAAAAGCATTAGATTTTCACCTACTGTTTCTGAGACATTTTTGTTAGCCTTTTATATTCCCGAAACTCTTGTCATTATTTTTTTTTTATTTGGAATTACTTTCTAGTTGACAAGAATATGCACTTGATGTCAATGTATAGAAAAGGATCAAGTACAATTACTTCACCACGATCTATGTTAAAGGAGAACCTGTACAACATATAATATTAAACAATATACACTATAAAATAATTATTGACCACATATCGAATGGTTTCATAGAAAGATAGAATTATATTAACCCTAACAATGAATTAAAACCATCTAGTCTGACCAAGTGCTATTTAAAAATCGTGCTAGTATAAACATGTTATGCGATACGACCGGCATGTTTGCGTCATACATGCCATAGGAAATACACATTATGAAAGCATCATGTGTGAAGGTGTATGACGCTACTGTGCCGTCCGTATCGGATAACACAAAATACGTATCCCATATACACTAGCGCGAATTTCAAATAGCGCGTGGTCAGACAAAATGTTTTTAATTCGTTTTATGGTTAGTATACTTCCATTTTCCCATGAAACCACTCCATATGTGTTCAATAATTGTTTTTATAACGTATATTGTGTAAGTTTTTCTTGATACAGGTTCTCCTTTATTAATAAGGCAGGCTTGTTTGTAATAGTAGCAGGTTTATTAAAAATAAGCCTGTCATGGGCAGGCTTATTTCTATGGGGACACACTGTAACTTTCTGAGCCTTTGCCAGGGAAGGCTTGATGCTATATCCTTATATCCATCATTGTGGGTATAACTGGATCTTGTTGATTAACGAACTGACAATGGTTGAGATTTGCTCTTCAATAGTACACTGACATTACAAATTTATTCAAACATTCTACAAGAACATCCTCGACGAAGGAAAACTGAATAAGGCATTAAAGCAATAATATTAATAGCACATTTTTTTGAAGAGCACCCCCAATTTTTCAAAAATTTTGAGATTTTTACACGGTTGCATTGGTAACTGGCTAGTAAACTATACCTGTGAATGGTTAAGCTCAAAAATGTCTATGTGTCACAAACGAAGGAATTTTGTAATTAGAATAATTATTATCGGAGATCTCCGATAATAATTCAACGGCTGCTGGAAACGGCCTTCCGATGTGAAATAGCCGGGAAATAGCGCCATGTACGTGTCTACGCTCATCCATTAGTTGTTCTATTGGTTCAGGCAAGTCAAGTTAGAGGTTATTTTCTTGAGGTGGCACTATTTCATCATGGATGGACTTAAACGTAGCATTCCAGCTCTGCCGTTAAGTCCAATCTGGGATCCCAATTTTAATTACAAAATTGCTTATTTTATGATAAATACACATTTTTTAGCATTCTCGTTCGTAGGTATAGTTTCCTAGACAATTACCAACGTAACTGTGCCAAAATATCAAATTTTGAAATTTGGGGGCGCTCTTCAAAAAATGTGCCATTATTGCTTTAATTTGGGTATTGTTACAACTTTACAACTACTTAGTTCTCCAGGTAGATAAGGATAAATATTTATTAATTTTCCCCTAGAAATGGCAAGTGCACGCAAGCCTTGAAAAAAAAAACCTACATGCGATTGGCAGGCCGGACTAGAAGAAGCAACCTCCGTATTACTAGCACGGTGCTCTTACCAATTAAGCCAGGTTGGTTGGAGCGATAGATATCATCTATAGGTGTTAGGTCCAAAACTTTACAGCTTTCCAGTTAGTCAACAGAGCTTTAAAAGTTTGATGTCTGAGTGCTAAACTACTAACTTGCAATGTGAATTTTTCAAACATTTAAGTTATCTCTGAACATTCCATTATAATCCACCGTCAGTAAATAAAGTGAGTTTATAAATTTTTCGTGAGCCACAGCCAGCTCCCCCTCACTCGACTTACCTAAAAAGTTGAGATTTTTTATATCATCTGAACCGTTGGCCTTAGTATATAATATAAGTATAAAGCTAATCTTGAATTTAGCCAATTAGATATACTCGAAGAAATTCTTAAAATTTTGTCACTTTCTATCCCTAAATGGACAGAAATTAAAACACAGTGGCCTATGGGCATCGTGCGGTATAAACATTTGTTCATAACAATAAAAACGAATGCAGAAATCAACTGAAACTTTGAATATCACCTGGTTTACATGCTTTTTTAGTTTTTGGCCATAGGGGGTAAGGGGATTGTTACTGTAAGGCCATACTTTTTTTTAAATTACAATATAAAAAAGGATTTGTAAGCGCCACTGCCACATTTTCCCAGGATTATTCATGGTGCAGGGGCTCCTACGTGAGATCTTGGTCATTTAATGAAAGCTCCTCTCACCTGAACATGGACTGTACACATTGAATTTTCGATAGAGATCAGAGTCTAGGCCTTAGCCTCCCATATTACAATTTCCTGTGACTTTGAACTGTCAATCATATGCCATCGGCAGTCACATCTATTTTTAATTTAAACAAGAGAGGTGTTGATAAGTACTCATCATGTTAAAAGCAACCTGCACACACACAACCACAAAGAGTTAATTATATTGTGGTATAGTACAATCTAGGTCTATTCCCACTAATGCCTGGTTCTATTTGCAGGCGGTGGCAACATGTCCCAGTTAAAGGTGCAACAAGAGATTTCAAGTCATCTATATTTTCTGTGATATGTAGTGATTTGATATAGATTAGACCCTCAATAGATTCCTTATCTTTTATTTGGCTGCAGAAATAGCTTAACATGAAAACAAAAGGTGATTTGCATATGCTTGTATTTCAATAGAAAGCATAGGGTGAATTTCATATTTGCTCCTATAGGAAATTAGAAATTTTAAATTTTTTTTCACCAAAGAAACAGTTCTCAGTTTACTCCTTTCAGCTGGGGATATTTTTGATAGAAAGCTTTAGACCAGTGCCAAAATCAGAATTTTCTTTTTTTAGGGACACCTGTTATTTGAAATCTCTCGTTGCACCTTTAAAAGCACCATGTTATTGCATTATTTCACAGTCTTGTCATTGGTTAGGCCACATTTGGAAGACAACAGTAATTCAGTTGACCACATTGGTTAGACAGGGGAAGTACTGTCACTTACAGGATTAGAAAATTTTAAGTTTTAATCCTCAAAAGACAAAACAACAAATCTTTTGTTGATTTGCCTATATCATATCTTTTTTTGTTCCTCATTGTTAATAAGGAGGAATGTAATGCATGGAATAAGTGCACAATTCATAAGCAACATGCACAGTATCTTTTGAATGGACAGTAAATAAATGTTTAAAGCAAGTGCTGACCTAAATAGGCTTTAATAATAATGCTATTCTTCTGGATCTTTTCTTCTGACTGGCAAACCTCCCCCTTTCAACATGCCTCTGCATTCCATTGCTGCGCACACCAGGTGGCTCAAACAAAGACCACAAAAACCTACAGCCAGGCAGTAATGGAATTAGTGCACATTCCATTGCTGCCCACAAACAGGTTGGCTTCAAACAACGAACACCCAAACCTTACAGCCAGGGCAGTAATGGAATTAGTGCACATTCCATTGTTTGCCCAAACCAGTTGGCTCAAACAAAGAACACAAAACCTACAGCCAGGCAGTAGGTAATGGAATCAGTGCACTTCCATTGCTGCTCACACCAGGTGGCTCAAAAACAAAGAACACAAAACCTACAGCCAGGCAGTAAGGAATTAGTGCACATTCCATTGCGGCCCACACCAGGTGGCTCACACCCAAACACAAAACCTACAGCCAGGCAGTAATGGAATAAGTGAAAATTTCCATTGTGCCCACAAGCAGGTAGCTCAAACAAGAACACAAAAATCTACAGCCAGCAGTAATGGAATAGTGCACATTCCATTGCTGCTCACACCAGGTGGCTCAAAATAAAGAACACAAACCCTTACAAGCCAGGCAGTAATGGGAATTACGGCACATTCCATTGCTATGCCCACAACCAGGTGGCTCAAACAAACACAAACACTACAGCCAGGCAGTAATGAATAAGTGCCCATTCATTGCTGCCCACCATGCAGGTAGCTCAAACAAAGAACACAAAAAATATACAGCCAGGCAGTAATGGATCATGTGCACATTCCATTGCTGCTCACCACCAGTGGCTCAAAAACAAAGACCACAAACTACAGCAGGCAGTATGGAATTAGGCACATCCATTTGCTGCCCACACCAGGTGGCTCAAACAAACACAAAAACCTACGCCAGGCAGTACTGGAATAATTGCACATTTCCAATTGCTGGCCCAACCAATGCAGTAGCTCACACAAAGAACACAAAAATCTACAAGCCATGCAGTAATTGGGGATCAGTGCCATTCCATTGCTTCTCACCCCAGGTGGCTCAAAAAACCAGAACGAGCAACACCTACAGCCAGGTACCGTGTGATAAAAAAGAATCGGACCGTGAGTGATTACCTTTTTTAGCAAAAAATTATTTTGAATTTGATAACAAAGTTTTAACATATTCGAACACGCATGTTTCTTTTCTTTCCGCTCATTAGAAAAAAGAACCAACCAAAATGCATCATTCCTAACCATTGGTATGCCTGTTCTGCGTTAGAACCCATTATGGGCCATCTGTCCCTGATGCTGAATTTGTTTGAATAGGAGCCGTGTTTCTACTGGGGACGTTTTCCGCTTTGGAAGCGGGTCGATCCGTTATCCAGCTCATTAGAAACAGCCCGACCCGCTTCTATTAAAGGCTACGCGCGATAAAAAGTACCGCTAAATCAAACCTTCTCTGAGAAGGTTTTTGCCGTTGCATACTGTTTTTTCACCAGTAGAAACAGCCGGTAGCGGCATTTGCCGTGTTGGACAGGAAGTGATGCCAAGGCCGCGCTGGTAATGCGACTTCCGCTACGCGCGTTGTTCAAATCATCAGCAGTTAGGCCTATTATTTCCATATCAGAAGTGAATCAACATCAATAAAATTTATGATGAACACTAAGTAATTCTTGTACTTTACACCTAGTCCTGGTAGTAACATCCATTAAAGGAAATACAAAATAACTCAACACTGTATGATAAGTAACGTGGGAATAGGCCTACATGTAAAACACACCTCAAGAGAAAGAAATGCATGGTAGTTTCTGGAACGGGGGATATATTGTGACCCCGGCTGGGTCTGTCGAAAGCATGATAGCGGTAAGTGCAGTCGAGCATGCCACATACTGGTATGTGCCTTCAATAGAAACAGCTGAGATAGCGGAAAAAAGCAAGGTTCATAGCGGGTCAGCAAAAGCCGCGTTTTGCCGTGTCGGCAGTAGAAACACGCTCTATGTGAGTACCTTGGAAATGACTGGGTCATTGAAATGTAAATGAAATTTAAACCTGTGAGTTTCAAAAACAGATAAGCATGGTCTGCACAAAATCAATAATGAATAAAATAATAAATCTGAAGGTATTTTCAAAATTAACTTGGTATCTTGGTGGAGAGATTTTAGGTATCATGGCCCCTTCATATCCAGATGTACAACAAACTTTTATGGTTGAAACTTATTTGCAGACTCATTCTCCCGTTGATGTTCAGAGACAGTTTGCCTTGCAGTTCCCACAAGCATACCAAGTTTTGAAAATGCCTTCAGATTTGTTTTTTTATTCATAATTGATTTTGTGCAGACCATGCTAATCTGTTTTTGAAACTCGCTTGTTTAAATCTCATTTTCATTTCAATGACCCAGTCATTCCCCATCAGGTACTCGCACATATTCAAAAGCATTCAGCATTCCGTGGACAGCTGGATAAATGGGTTCATTCGGCAGAACAGGCATAACAATGGTTAGGAATGATGAATTTCGGTGGTTATTTTTTTTCTAATGAGCGGAAGAACATGCTTGTTTTGAATATGTAAACATTTTTTATGAAGCTCAATTAGTTTTTTGGTAAAAAATAATCAATCACGGTCCTATTCTTTTTGACTCACACTGTAGTAATGGAATCAGTGCACATTCCATTGCTGCCCACACCAGGTGGCTCAAACAAAGAACACAAAACCTACAGCCAGGCAGTAATGGAATTAGTGCACATTCCATTGCTGCCCACACCAGGTGGCTCAAACAAAGACCACAAAACCTACAGCCAGGCAGTAATGGAATCAGTGCACATTCCACTGCTGCCTACACCAGATGGCTCAAACAAAGAACAGCCAGGCAGTAATGAAATTAGTGCACATTCCACTGCTGCCTGCACCAGGTGGCTCAAACAAAGAACACAAAAAATACAGTCAGGCCAGTAATGGAATTAGTGCACATTCCATTGCTGCTCACACCAGGTGGCTCAAACAAAGACCACAAAACACAGGTGGCTTTTCACATGACACTGCATTCCATTGCTGCCCACACCAAGTGGCTCAAAGACCACAAAACCTACAGCCAGGCAGTAATGGAATTAGTGCACATTGCATTGCTGCCCACACCAGGTGGCTCAAACAAAGAACACCACAAAACAAACCAGCCAGGCAGTCATAAAACCAACTCCATGCAACTCTTCACTCATTTCATCAAACCACATCATATGTTCCCCAACACACACATTTTACTCTACAATATTATGCAGCATTACTATTTACCTGTTCTTCCCAGGATGGCATAATCGTATTTTCTGCGATGCTCGTTCTTTGGTTTGGCCATGGTGGGTCTCTGTGGAGACGGATATTCTCCGTCCTGGCTGGATAGATAGCTTGACGTAAGGATCAGGGTTGAAGAACATGCCTTTCTTGAGACCCGCGGCTTGTAGACCTGTGTGAATACAGCAAAGGATGAAAAAAAATACATGTATCAAATCAAGTGATACCTTATTTGGAGTGAATCCCTGAAGATAAAATGATTTGTACTGTGATACTATGAACAGCTTCAATGATAAGGTTTACAAAATATTGGTACACTTGGTTGAAATTTCATTAAAACTATTACAAACTTATGTCATGCATTCTAAAATTAGCACATTTCCCAGAGACAAAATGGACCATATGCAATATTAAAATGTTCTTAAAGCATTTTTATGATTTATACGCTTTTCCCCTCAAAAGAATGAACCCTTATGTCAACATTCAAATCTAATCAACTCTGTAGTCAAAAGCACTATTAAATTTTCAGAATTTTTTCCTTTAAAATTATTCCACATAAACTTTCAGATATACAGCTACTTTTAGAACAAATTTCCAAAGCAATTCCCCAATTTTGAAAAATAACTGACCACTTAAACTAAGCACTCTCACAATTTTTCAGTGGTTATTTTGTTTTAAATTGAAAACCAAGTCCACTTTTCACCACACCAGATACACATAATACTAGAGCATTATGATGGCACAACCATATTAACTAGTGAAATCTCATTCCCAATGCACAGTTCAATCCTTAATTCACCAGTGTATTTTTAGAAAATACACCCTCTGGTGTGTGGTATGATACTAGTACCCAAACAAAAAGCTCATTTCATGTCAATGCATGTACAAGTATTATGCACGAACTGTGTCCTTGGTGGATGAGCATAGTGTAGTTCAAGTTATTTGTTTTAAGAACCTCAGGTAAGAGCATATATTTTCTTTATCGCCCATTTGAGTTCTATAAAAATATATTGCTGTATCATGTGAACACCAAAATGTGTGTCACGGCTGCCCTTGTGAGAAATTATTAATACTTCTTCCTTATTGCAGCTATAAGCTCTCTCATTTCAGCTAAGGATTGAAAATATGCTTTGCAGGGATGTTTTTATACCTTCTGAGATGATTTCCTTCGTCGTTACCAACCCAGGTCAACACATGCATATTTATACATGTCTTATTTTTCTTTTTATTTTTTTTTTGTTTGTAGTCTTACAAAGAGCGAATTGTCACCCAGCCTTTTTTTACAGAATAGATACAAAACAATATTAACATTTATAAGCACTTTCACCCAATAAAATTTCAGAAGTGGATCATTCAATTGGCACAATTTTAAAATATGGACCCCTACAATGACCTCTGACCTCAAATGATGCCCTTGATTTTTAACAGTTTCTTCTCGGCCTCTGATTGAGTCAACAAAGCTTGATGCCCGCTTAACCCTCCTCTACCTAGCCATTTTTTTGTAACAAAACTCCGGGGGGGGGGGGGGGGGGGGGGTCCGGGGGGGGGGGGGGGTCGTGTCTACTGAACATCTGATTCCTATAAATTATGTTTCCCACAGGATAGCTTTAGAGTTTCTTCTTTCCATTGGTACAAAATAAGTAACATTCCATTAGTACAGTATGTTGAGAAAAGTATGAAAATCCTGGATCTAGGTTGGAAAATTTATATTTTTTGCAATTTGACAGACTCAAAACATGATACGCACTAAAATGCTCAAGCATATAAAACTACTTATTTCCTATCAAGTAAGACAAAAATTCCCCCAAACCACATGAAAATCGAATATCCAAACCATTTTGGTGAAAACTTTATTTGTCCCCTATTCTACACTGTGTGCAATGGAAATTGACAGTTTTTTGCTGACATGTAGACTTTATGACGTCATTCTGACCAATTGTAGGCACAAGTTTGATGACTTCATTCTGACCGCAATGCTAGGCAGGGTGGTAACTCAGTGATATCATGGAACGAGGAGGACCATAGCTATCAATTGGTTCAAAACAAGTCATAGGGTTAACATTTGTTAATCACACACACCAGCAATCAGGCTCCAAATAAGTTATTTGTCGGGTAGTCTTCAATGCAAAATAACTTGGCTTAAATTTGCCTGAAATACTTAATATTAGCAAGTCGACATCAACAGCATTATTTCCCTTCAACACAATCCGCTTGTAAAATGCTGAAGACAGTATATACAAAGGTAATTTTAATTTTGTTCATCATGGATAGTGATAATTGCAAAATTTCATAACTTGTTACTACATGTATTTGTTTATTTTTACAAGTCTTTTACACTCACATAATTATGTTGCTCTCTGCATTACTGACCTGGAAATTCCAGGTAAGTAATACCATCCATTAATTACCTATTTTATTTGAAAAAAAAGATGCTTCTGGGTTTACTTATCTTACATCTCACTGTATCATTTAAGTTCAAGCCAATAAGACACAGAATTAAAATGGACCGGGGAAGTGGATAAAATGTACATGTTAACTGTGGAACTATAAAAACAATTTATAAATTTTATTGGGTCATACGGTAACAAAGTAATCTGGGTTGTTCCAGAGTGAGGATTTAAGGGACCTCTACCTCCCATAGCTCATTTTCTTTCTTTCATGGTTCTTTTCCTTTCTCAGCATTCCAGTTGCCTAGGTTTTAGTGGTTTGTCATCAGCTAAAGGGGGTTAGAGCAGGCGGGTGACACTGTGTACAAATGCCCATAGACAATTTCGACATCGGTGGTGATAGCGCCACCATTTTTCGGTAAGCTACATAATTAATTATGCATAAACGCATTCATGACGTAAACCGGGAGATGACGTAGCGTAATAGCGCCACGCACGACTGGCGAACTATAAGCTACAGATTTCATGCAGATCAGTGTGCGGTACGCATCCATTCTCTTGATCGAGTCTCCTATCCCAATTTATTTAGGATCCCTGGTTAGAGGCACCTGAGCCCTGAGATGATCAGTGACATTGATACAAACAACATCGACCCGCGACAACCGTTGGTGGTTGGTGGCTCAAATGTATCCCCATATGATACAGTACGGGTTGGCAACTGGACCAAATGCTGAACCCTTTCCTTTATCCTTTTAGGCTCTAATCCATCTGAGTAGGGTGAAACCCTTGTTGGGAACAACACAGCAGAAAGTCTCTTCAGGCTGTTCACTGCATCCAGTATCATCTCCGGTCATCTTGACTTTGTCTTGCCATTGGATATAGATGTGCCTGGATGAGAGAGTGAGGTCGACGCTGTGCAACTTTCCCTCACTGTAAACCAATCCATGTGCAAGTCATGACATCACAATTCTTTTTGAGGATTTTTATCCTCTGAATTATTTGTCTTGTCATGGTCACCTTCATCCCTGATGGACGAACACGAATCTACTAACACAGCTGCACACTGAAATGTGCATTGGGCAATCACACACTTTTACTTGAAAACCTACTAGCCCGAAATAAAATCCACTTGCCACTGGCTATCAGACATACGAAGTGTCACAGCCTGCATACAACGGATTGCAAAAGTTGTCCTTCCAACAAAGACGGCTACCCACAAAACAAAGCATAATTTTTTTTTCATTGTAATGCATTTTATTCATTTTTTTCTTTTAAAAACTAGTTCAGAGATGTTTAACACACAGCAGGACATACCATTGCTTCTTGAATAAATCTTACGATAGATCTACTTTTCGGGGTCTCTTTTTTTTGCCATGCTTTGTGAACATCACCATTCTCTGAGTTCATCCAAACACTCATATGCATGGTCTGATGTGATGGTACAAAATGAAAATAAGTCATCAAATCAAAACAAAATTGAGCCAGGAGTGTGTTTGGATAAATGTCTGGCCTCTATTCAAAAGAACAGGGAAAAAGACCTACCTTATTACAAGGAAGACACAATAAACAGCTAAAATTTACATTTATATTATTACAGGAATTGTTAGATGCTATATAGTTGCATTTCAAAATATATTGTAGTTTTGACAAAGTACAACACCACTGATACATGGTTTGAAATTTAAAGGGCCATGGTCCGATCGCTAATAGCCTCGTCCCCAGAACTCCGGATTTTACCTAAAGTGTCAAAATTTTAGTTTCCTTAATTCTCTGTGGCCATGGACATACCCGGTAATTGGTATCCATAACAATTGATACCAGTTTGTTTGACACTTTGCATGCAATTTATTTTTCAAATCATATTTATTTTGTTTGTATTGTAAGAAATTAATAAACATAGTAAAGTTTTTTAGGAGAGTGCATTGTTTTTAAGTAACTCTATCGGTGACATAATTTCCCAAGTCGTCTGGCTGGCTATGTAATTGGAGGCCCACGCGTCTGGAGTATTACATGATTGTTGAGAGCGGCCTAAACGTGGGCGTAATAAGCTAAAATTGGCTACGTCATCATGCGAATCTGAAGGTAAACAAGTATTGTTCTGCGGACTCGCCTGTCATTTAATTCTCTGCAATGTTACCACACCACAAAAAGAATATTCCGTAATCCAGTCTGGGAATTTGTATTGTGGTGGTGTGCGACTAGACAGAAACCATAGTATGTATTGAGTCCACTCCCAAAATGGCACCGTTTGGGAATTTCACCTCAATAAGGTCAGGTGATCCACAAAAATCATATTCCTAACCCATACAAGACATGACTTTTTCCATTCAATTTGCGCCCACAAAGTGCTGTACTTGGGTAATTTTAGCATGAATCATGGAAGGTCTTTGTGTTTCTTAACTTCTTGAACACTTCTTAATCCTAATTCTGTTTGCATGCTTTGCACATTATAATAGATAAATATAGTCATTTTGCATTAGATACAGAATCGATTCCCATACTTGATTTTTTGTTGTTCGAACTGGGAGGGCATGCTGTCATAGAGCAGATTAGGACAACGTGCAAGTTAACAACTTAGTTTTTTTTTCTTTTCTATTGTTTTGTCGCAATAAACCTCTAAAATGTTCTTGGGAGGTGTTCTACACAATCATAATATATATATATCCATTTATCTTCCGCGAGTCAGTGACGTCACTTGTCAGACAGATTGTTTTGAGTGTGTCTTTCGTACCACCTTTATATCCTTCGTGTTCATGCAGGTCTTTGATTTAACGCCCGCACTTGAATGCTGCGACCACTGCATAACACTCTGACGTCATTGACTCGAGGAAGATAAAACAGTACTATAGAGAAATCGGTTTCCGTAAATCTTCTTGTGTTTCCTCTAATTTCAGCTGCTAAAACAAAGCACTTTTTAACTCGAAAATATTGTCATGTGAGGGCAACAAGGTGTAAATGCAATATCTGCCATGTGATACATCTTTGTGCTCCATGTGATTACATCGTGTGCAGCCGGTATACATCTGATGCGTGCCATGTGATACATCTGGTGTGCTGCATTGATACATCTGTGTGCTCCATTTGATACATCTGTGTGCTGCCATTAGAGATAGCTCCGCACTTATCCTTTCCTTGAGTCAGTGGCTCTTGAATGGTTCCTTCAGACAACTCCTTGCATGAAGAACCAATTCAAAAGACCACTGACCAAGACTTGCATAATAGTAAATGTCTCATGAAAATTTTCTGACAACCTTCTCAAAAAGTAGTTGAAACAAAAGCAAAAGTGCACACTTTTAGCCATAAAAAACAAGACCCGCCAAAGAGCGATCACCGTTTTTCAGCCTGTTCGAATTTGAAAACATTTAGACAGATGACCTCAATGTAACCATTTGAAGAGGACACATCTAATACCGCATACCGCTAATGCCAACCCAGAATGAGGTTTTTGAACATCACCATTCTCCCTGCGTTCAGCCATCCAAACACTCATAATGCATGTCTGATGTGAGTGTACAAAATGAAAATAAGTCATCAATCAAAACAAAATTGGAGCCAGGATTGGTGTTTGGGGGGACTAAATGTCTGCCTCTATTCAAAAGGAACACAGTGAAAAAGACTAACCTTCTTAGCAATGAATGAACATAAACAAGCTAAAATTTCATTATATTATTCCAAGAAAGTTGTTAGAAAATGAAACTATAAAAAATGTTGCACTTTCAAAATATAATTGTAGTTTTGCCAAGTAGCAACACCACATGACTCTGGTTTATGGGAAATTTTGAAAAGGGCCATGTCCGGATCCATCGCCTCGTCCCCAGAACGCCGGATTTTACCTAAATGGTCAAAACTTTGTTTCCTGAATCTCGTGAATTCTCTGTGGCCATGGGACATACCCCCGGTAGATTGGTATCCATAAGAACAATGATACCAGTTTGTTTGACACTTTGCTGCAAATTTCTTTTTCAAACTCATATTTGTTTTGTTGTAGTATTAGTAAGAAATGTAATAAACATAGGTAAAGTTTTTTAGGAGCTTGCATTGTTTTTAAGTAACTCTAATCGGTGACATAATTATGTCCAAAGTCGTCTTGCTGAGGCTATTGTAATGTGTGAGGCCACCGCTTGCGAGGTATTAGCATGATTGTTGGAGCGGGGGGCCTAAACTTGTGCGTGATAATCTAAAATTGGCTACGTCATCTCGATGCGGATCTGAGAAAACAGTATGTTCTGCTGGTGACTCCGCCTGTCATTTAATTCTCGCAATGTTCGCAGGGACACACACAAAAGAAGATTCCGTAAGGGGAATCCAGTCTGGGAATTATATGGTAGTTGATGTGGTTGCGACTTAGGACCAGAAACCAGAGGATGTATTGAGTCCATCCCACAATGCCCCCAGTTCTGGGAATTCACACTCATAAGGTCAAGAGGTGTCCCACAAAAATCAGATTCCTAACCCATAAAAACCATGACTTTTTCCTTCAATTTTGGCCCCCCAAGTGCTAGTACTACTATTGGGTAATTTTTACATGATCTGGAATGTCTCCTTTGTGGTTTCTTACACTTCTTGCACACTTCTTATTCCCTAATTCTTTTGCATGCTTTGCCACTTATATATATAATAAAGTATTTTTGCATTAAATACAGAATCTGATCCCAGACATTATTTTTATTGTCGAATGGTGGTGCAATGCTGTCTATAATCAGATTGGACAACCGGGCAAGTTAAAAACTAGTTGTTTTTTTTGTCTTTTCTATCTTGTTTGTCCAATAAACCTCTAAAATGTTTTCTTGGGAGGTTTTTACAAAACACCCCAAATCACGTATAATTATTATAGTCCATTTTATCTTCCTCGATCAGTGACGTCAACGTGTCCAGACAGATGTTTTGAGTGTGTCTTTTCGTACCCACCTTTATACGCGTGCGTGTTTCATAGCCAGGGTCTTTGATTTAACGCCCGCGACTTAATGCTGCGACCACTGCATACACTCTGACTTCATTGACTCGAGGAAGATAAAACAGTACTATAGAGACTCTGTTTCCCCCTTAGAAAAATCTCTTGGTTCCTCTAATTCAGCGCTAAAACAAAGCAATTTGTTTAACCGAATATTGTCATTGAGGCAACAAGGTTGTTAAAGCAATAGTGCCATGTGAATACATCTGTCGGCTGCCATGGATACATCTGTGATGCAGCCATTGGATACATCTGGAATGGCTGCCATGTTGATACATTCTGTGTGCTGCCATGTGATACCTCTGTGTGCTGCCATTGAATACATCTGTGTGCTGTCATGTATTAGTATAGCCTTCCATTTATCTTTCTTGAGTCAGTGGGCTCTTGAAATGGTTCTTCAGACAACTCTTGCCGAAGACATTTCAAAAGCCACTGACCAAAGACTTTGCAAAAGTATGTCTCAGGAAATTTTCTGACAAACCTTCTCAAAAAGTATTTGGAAACTAAAGCAAAAGTGCATACTTTTAGCAATAAAACAAGCCCGCCAAAGAGCGATCAACCCTTTTTTCAGCCTGTTAGAATTTTGAAAACAGTTAACAGATGACCTCAGAATTAACACCATTTGAAGAGGAAACATCTAATACAGCATACCGCTAAATGCCAACCCAGATGAGAGTTTTTGAATCATCCAATGCCTTGCAATGTGCTTACACTGTACTGTTTCGGTACTTAAGGCTAAAGTGTTTCAAGAGTTAAGAACCCGCAAGAATGAGACATTGGTGTTCTAATGACTCGTAAGGAATGCTTGCCTTCTTCTCTTCCGAGTGATGTAACTAATTGCATTGTCTTTAGGGAGATGCAGAACCTCCCATAAATATATCTTCCCACATAATATAATATATTCATATTCCTTTCGATCACCCTGTATAACGACACCCCCCAAGTGACGTCCTACCCACATCCTCTCCTCTTTTCGTCTTACACCTCGCAAGATAACACCTGCAGGGGGCGGGACGGGCATCAACATCGGAGAAGTTAAGCAAGCATTCCTTACGAGTCATTAGAACACCACTGTTTCCGTACATGACTCTACAGTAATCTGCTTACCTTCAATCCGATGTTGATGTAACAAATTGCATTAACATCGCCACATTAGCACAGGTAGAGGAGGCGGTTGCAGGAATGCAAAACGTCACCCTTTATTGCGTGAATCGAAGTGAGTATGAATATGAATTTCAAGCAATTCAGAAGTAGCAAGAGCAGCGCAAGGTCATACCTGCCAGTACAATAGCATGAAACCTAAGCAGCAACAACCACTTACTAAGATAATAATTTGCTGACCCCCTGAAAGAGTGGCTCCTGCAAAAAAACTGGCCGATAAGCGACGTACCTATAGAACCGTCACCCGAAACCAGCACCCCCTCGTGCACACCACACGGCGCGTAACTGAGAGGTTTACTTACTCCCCAGTATGAGGGTCTACAAGGCTTCAGAGAAGCTCGAGCCATTAGACCCAATCGCCACCCTCTGGGCCTGACGTCCGAGAGGAAGGGGCTCCCCCGGTGGCGGAGACGATGAGGGCTGAAAGATCCCAAATCCCTCAGACCCTCGACGGCCACATTACTCTGCGAGAAAACCCGCACAGCGTAAGGACAGGAGAACTTGAGTCATCAACTGTTTTACCTAAGGCAGCCAGCCACATTTCCCACTCACTTGAGCCCCAAGGGCAAGCGAGTGCGAGGAGCGGGAAAAAGAGGAGAATCTGCGAGGGCCGACATAAGCCCACTCCGCTTCAACATCTCTAGACCGAAGCCTACCCCGGGGAGTAAGCTTCATATAGTACAGCAACCCCCAAGTGTATCAAGTATCGCCACCAGAATGGAAAAAGTCCAACCAGAAGATTGACCCCCATTCCGGGGAAACATCCATTAGTCATACTTGCCTATTCATCGTGAAATTAAAAATCATCAAAAGGAACCCTCTATGTCGCCCTGAGACGTGACCAACTCAAACGATGACCAGTAAACGTTTGAAAGGGTTGCGAACAAAGATTCATCAGCAGAAAAAATGTTGAGGAGTAACCCGATCAACAGAACCAGCTCCAACATTGACTCCAAGGCTACCTAAACAACTGGATTGAAGGCAGCCAGGAGAGTAAGCGAATCTAACAGATTTCCGAAAACTCTAAAGTCTAAGGAATAGTCGCCGAGTAAAAAGGCAGTGGCACCGAATGCCTAGCCCCCAACAGCCTTCCCCTATCAATACAATGACGACGTGGGACGCAACCCGGCGAATGGGGCATCCATTAGGCATACAAGGGAAAAACCCTAAGTGGATCAAAAGATCCCACTGGACCTTAGAGCAAAACTATCTGCTAGTGCAAATAGTAATTGCTTCAGGATAAAGAGTTATCCCGTTTGGCCCGTAGGCAAACTCATAATATCCTAGCAGGCTGGAACATCACAGAATAAGAATACTGTGCAACGAAAAACCCCCAGCCCAAGGCACCAAAGTGTCTCTCCCTTTATAAAAAGGCTGAGAGGATTGTAATAAATCCGGTCTGCAGCACGATGCCAGACCAAAGATTGGAACTATTACTATATATAACCTTGAAAGGTATATGATAAATAATAGTCTATCCACCCATGTACGAAACGCTAGCATCTGGGCGGGAAACTATTATCAATCCGAACATATAGGTAAAATATTAATAGTATAGTTTAATCACACCTCCATGATCAAGCCAACCATCCAGACATAGATAGATTGGAGTGGTATAACCCCTTTCACAATAATTATTAATTGAAAGCACATTGTTAAAAATAATATCCATGTCATTTGAAAAATGGCAAGACCTCTTATCAACCCAATCAATTCATCCCCATGCAGAGAGATTGGGAGGTTCACCTGTCATTTCAAAAAGGTAACAAAAAACCCTCCGCGGGTCGGTGCCCGGTGAAGTGCCTATAATGGAGTAGAATCCCTGCCTAATAGCGTGAGAATAAAAGACCCCCGCGGGATCGGGCACAAAGCCTAACGAGCGAGAGGCTCGGTGGCGCGTTCCCACACGCTTGTAAGATTACAAGCCGCCGCATCCTGACACACTTACGAATAAAAATAATCAGGGCGGTAGACTTGGCCGGTCTTCCGACACAGAACTAAGCCAAAAAGACGCAATTAAACTCGTCTACATTTCATCTAGGGTATCCATCGCCAGATGGCGAGCGGATACCCACACCTCGATCGAAAAGCGATCAGAAGCAATGAATATGCTAAATTACGGCGGCATCGACACACAATTTAGGCTACTGACAAATTTATCGCCATCAGTATCCATCCAACGTCATTCATCGCCAAAAGCGGCGAACGTACCGAACTTCGAGTCACCAACGGTCCGAAGTAATGAATACACGCGTAAAAACGTGAATGAACGGCAGAGTCAGCTTCCGTACCGGAAAAATACTGACTACATATCGTCGTGAACCCGGCGGAAGACACCGGCATTTATTGCTACAAGGAATTGAATCCAAAGAGCCATCGACATGAATTCAGACCATAGCAATAGTTGATTCAATTTTTAGTCCCTACCAAAGGACGAACCAAAGGAATCAGACGGAGTAGCAGGAAAAGACCCGTACGCACGCCCCCGGAGAAGGGGAGTGGGGGATACATCAATCCAACCGTGGCACAACCCCTAGGGCTGGCTCAAAAGCATCGTTTTGGCGTTGTGTTTTTTATTAAAAACACCGCATCCAAACTCGGACCCAGAGGGGTCTGAGCTCGGAAGACACCCGTGCGACGATCTAAGAGGCTGCAACCGCCTAATAAAGGACGTAAGCCCCCCGAAGAACCTATTGAAGTGATGAATCGAGTCCCCAACCGGAGAGACAACTACAGGAAGTTGAATCCAAAAATGGGTAGGCTCATAAAAGGATATGACGCCACCCATGAAACTATGGGAGCCGCTAACCACCGGAAGGCGGAAGCCTATGCCGCCGAGCGTCCCTGTGTGGTAGAATACCCCGACGCCTTATGCTTGTCCCGGGAACGCTTGCGAGCAAGCCGCCGCCCCAGGCAAGCAGAGGACGACACCCTGAGGGGGGTGCACAGTCCCGTCGAATGGGTTCCGTTCCTCCCCCGCACAAGAATCATCAACACCCACAGGATTGTCTGTGTAACAAAGCTACACGGCTAAAACACGGCCATTATCCATCGGTTAGATCAAACGATGCTCCCATCGCCCCGAATCCCGGAGGGATTGAGGCGATTAAGGGCGAAGAACTACACCACATTGACCTCAGCAACTACCCTCAAGAACAGAATACGGGTTATATGCTAAAAGCCCCTTGGATGTCCTGGCCTATATGTATCCGACGTATTATTATAACAAGGCAATTACATGAACGGACACGTACCCCATTAATAAAAAACAACAACAAGCTACCAGGTTTGCCGCAAAGTAGTCCACACCGCAAACTCCGCCTACACCCGCGCTCCCCGAACAGGAACAAACGAGGTGTATACTGCAAGAATAACTAAGTCAATCTTCCCTTGTCACCTTACGCATACTTCCCAGCGCCGATGAACGATTGTCAACGGTGCTGGAGTTGGAGGTAAGCAGGGAGTCAGTATAAACCTTTATGACATATGACATAGAGGTAACCACCGACATCAACCCGGTGGAAGATGATCAAAAACCATGGGGTTGACTCACTGCGACCACGTAGCGATACGACGCTAGGCAACCTCAGCGGGAGAGGCAGACCACCCTAGTTGGCCAACGCCCTAGCCGCCCGGTTACTAACGAACCCCCACCGCATGGCAATGCCCGTGCGCACCCACCCCCTTTTCCCGCCAAGCCAATCCAAGCGGCTCGGCTTCACGGCATGCAAGGGCGGGTATACTGTGCGGCAGAGATGCCGCGAACTGGATTTCCCCAACAGGCGGCGAGCCTACAAGTCATAATGCCCCGTTCACAGAGGCCCGTTTATCCCTAAATAATAGGGGGTTATTCAACTCCCTGTGATAGGCATTGTCTCTCGTATCGATTCGTAAATCTCGAGATGAATGGTCCTATGTAACAGTAATCGCTAAATCCCCCTGAGAGGATGTAGCAATGGACCGACATCACAAATGGAAAACGAAACTGATACCTCTCAGCCGAAATCTCTGCTACAGGGACCGAGGCCATCATGGTGGAGACCACGCAGTAAAGCCACAAATACCCGTAAAGACGGACAATGCGTAGGGCTAAACAGCCGCAATCTCTCGACCTTAACCCCCAGTGAACGGCCCGTTGTAACATTAATTTCTACTATTTCCTACTGAGAAATTCGCACGGCCCATCACCACGAGGGTTCTTTCGAGAAGACTCATCCCACCGCTAAAATCCCCGAAGGGATTGAGGCCAACCGGGGTGACCATCGAGTCATGGGCCGGCCGACTAAAAGCGCCAGCCCCGCCTCGCTGAGAATGCCAAACACCACTCCTGCCTGGCCGCCAGAACTCCCCGTGGCAGCGACAGCGTAATGCAGTTGAGGCAGCGTAATGAGCAGGATATCGCCCGTACTAAACCGGCAAGCGTGGCCCCATATCGCTGAAGAAAAACCCCCGTCCAAGCAGACATTGATTCCATAAATGGGGTTTCAAAGCTGATGAATGGGTATTGTGCTCGAAAATCGACCGCAAATCCCTCCGTGAATGGTCCTTGTTGGTCTAATCCGTGATTACAGACCATGGACCAGCACCGAGGAATTCGGCCCGGGTCAAAGCGCCCGCAAAGGCCGAAGCACCCCTGTGCGGATGAAGGCAAAAGGCACAGAGACCAAGAGAACCAAAAGAGCTCAGTAAAATCCTTAAATACATCTCCCTCTATATATCTCTATTATAATTCCTCCCCCTTCCTTCTCGCGGTTGGTTTCGCTGAGCCCCGGGCCGTTCTTGCAGCGGGAAACCGCCACTGGTAGCGCTGCCCACGGGGCAGCGTCTCCGTTAGCGACCCTAGAAGGACACAACCACCTTTAGTGCGGTGACACCATAGGCGGTGATCTCCGTTATCGGTAGGGTACCGAAACGGTGACAACACGCATGGTATCCCAGCCAGTCTACGCACCCCTTGGGGCACGGGCGACTGACACGACAACCGGGCGGGTGTGACCCTCTAAGGCGGGTGACCCCCTCTTACAGTCAGCGGAGGAACTCCCCTGTAACGGCGATTGGTACTATAGCGGTGGTATTGTGATCGTGGGTACCACCGGAAGACCGGCTACCACCAACTGCGGGGGGCCAGGGGAGTATCCTATCAGTCAACGCACACCCTGCGGCGCGGGCGACTGACATACAACCGACCAAGCTGTGTAACTGCGTGAACTCCGCTCTACATCATCGAGGAGCCTCCCGCCTCATTACGCGGATCAAATCCCACCGTCCAATTATACCGAAGGGACGCAAACCCCAAGGATATACCCGGTCAACCCAGAGCGAAACCATGTGCAATACCAGAGACCGCTACGCACGGCGCACTATTCGCCTCCGGAGTAGGACCAGCGGGCAGCAGCATGGGTGTGGGTTCCGTGACGGAGACTCGTCGAACAAGTACCTTACCGCCTCGGCCTATAATGGAAACAAACCGGCCTGAGCACGCACCAGGCGGGGATACCCGCATACAAATTATACTAAGTTTAGATATAAAATTTATATAAAATTTTTTAATTCAATTCAGAATTGTTTTCACTCCTTTAATCACGGCCATGCCTGTTGCATAAGGGCTGCAAGAACGCAGTAAGGAAACTAGGGAGTAAACCCACAAGTGTACGCTCATTGTGGGAAGTAATGGCTCGTCATAAATTATAAAATGTAACAAACCGGACGCCATCTTGAATCGAAACCAAGGCGTGTCGGTCCATTTCCAAATTAACAATTCGCCCAACATATGTAATCACCTCTAACAACGTTAAAACTTATATAAATTACATACACATATAGATAGATGGGGAAATAAACTCTCAGATATGAACGTGGCGGCAGTGCCACGCCTAAACGCTATTCAGTCTATGGTTGAAATTATGCGGGTTGTATGTTGACAAACCCGACGCAAAGTCACGGTATAAAGTCCTTAATACCGACCTTCGCAAAACGAAAATGACAAAACCTACAGCCCCAGGACTACTAATGACATTTAACAGATTTAAACAAGGTTCAGGACTACACTAGTAGCTAAATCTGACCCACAAATTTCGACAAATTACGGGAGCTTAATACTTACGTTTACCGCAATTGTCGAACCCAAGACGAAAAGAGGAGGATTGTGGGTATGACATCACTTGGGGGGTTGGTCGTCATACGGGTGCTCGAAATGAATATATATTATGTTGGGGAAATATTATTATGGGAGGTTCTGCATCTGCCTAAATACAATGCAATTTGTTACATCACAAACATCGGATTGGGTAGCAGATTCCTGTATATGTCATTTCATAATCATGCTAAAAAAATCCCTTACATATACGCTTTGAGGGCAAAAACAAGGCCTAAAAGTCAGGTTTTTATGTAATTGAATAAAGATGTGGGACCCATGACCTCATTTCAAAGTGAAAATTTCCCCAAATCGGTACATTGTGGGACTCAATACCCATATGATGCCAACCAAAACTCGGCGTGTGACTCTTGACATATTATATTTAGAGAGCCTGCTGACAGCCTTCTCATTACCGTCAACCCTTAGCAGCCTAGGGTATACTGGGAATCCCAGTGACATCCCACACCACATCAAGGCTTAGCGCGTGATCTGTACTGAAACATTTGCATTTTCTGCGTGTCTGAACTGGGTACCCGCTTGCTGTTACAAACATTCCCTTCCTGCTAACACTCTGTTTTGGGGGTAAAATTGCAGAAAAAGGGATTTTTTTGCTACGTTTTGTTTGTTAAGTCGTATGTTTATGTGTGAATGAGTGTGTGTGCATTTGTGGGTGATATGGGGGTGTGGATGGGGTAGTGGGGGTGGTTACAAGCAATTTTATAGCTTCCTGAATCTCGACAGCACCTCCCTTTGTTTTTCTTCTTGCTATTGATTGGCTATTTTTAGCATGCATATCAGTGTGGTGAGAAATGCGGGCAAATGAATCCATGGGAGATGCATAAAGATGAAGAGAGTGACCTCCAAGTTTGCAATAGATTTTATGTGTGAAGATGTGAGAAGGGTGCTGGAGGGATGGTTGAATAAAGTTGTGTGCTGAGGTGGACTCGGTGAAGGAGTTCACGTACCGGGAGGGACAAGGGTATTGGGGGGTGGGTGGATGTGAGGTGCTGCGACAGCTAGAGTGAGGTATGGCTGGGTGAGTTTAGGGGTGAAGTTTAGGGAATGTTGGGAGTTGGCTGCAAGGGCAAAGGAATACCTTTGACGATGAAAGGTCTGGTGTGTAAGAGTTGTGTTTAGATCATGGGAGGGCGAGACTTGGTGTCTAAGCGAATTAAGATGGGGATTCAGAGGAGGACAGAGAGAGCGAGCAATGATGAGAGCAAGTGTGGTGTGAAGTTGATGGATGGATGAAGACAGAGGACTTGATGCAGATGTTGGGTTTGGAAGAAGCGGTGAACCAGTTGGCTAGGGTAATAGTTTATTTTTGGTATGGGCATGTGCTGAGGAAGGATGCCGGAGTCATTTTTAAGGGTGCATTTTGAGTTAGAGGTGGGAGGTTTGAGGAGAGGATGTCCAAAGAATACTTGGAAGAAAGCAAGTGGATAGTAGGAGGTTTTGGTTTGAGGGTAGAATAGGCATTGAATCGGGCGAAGTGAAGGATGAAGGGCAATTGCGGTGAGTGCGAGGTTCCTCCGGCCACCCTCATTACACAGAACAAACCGGATTTAAACTTGGATATTACTATATACATTATTGGACTGGCTCTTGTCAGCACACTTGCACACCATTGCCTCAGGTTCAGCAATCTCCTTTGATATTCCTCCTTCCAAAAAGAAAGGCTTGGTGATCGGTGCCTTTCTATTGCTGGGGAGCCTTGCTTGGAATGATTACCTACCACCAATCCGTACAGGTATTGATAGTTTCATCTGCCTTTAAAAGTCTATCTTTTTCCTAGCTTCTTTAGTGGTTTCTTTCTTGCCTTCTTTCGTTTGCTGCCAGTGCCCTTGCCTACTTTGTACGTGGCACTCTATGATGTTCTCATTATTATTATTATTAGCAAAAATGCTGTGTTCAGTGATGAGGACATTTCTTGCACTGGAACCGGGATTTGCCCCCCCACCACCACGGCTGGGCTACAACAGTCATCTAGCAGAACCCTACATTCTAAATATCACACCCTCTTAACCACCGTGTGTCTGACATGACACATTTAAAAAACATTTACCTGACAAGCATAGCAACAAACCAACTATAAACAAACAAAAAATACCACTGCTTCTTGCACAGTCTCATACCACCACCTATTCAGAACCGAACAGACTAGAGAAATGAGCCCCTGCCAGTTCCCTGGGTGGGGGGAAATACTAAGTGACAGCCTAGGCAAACTAGCTGATCAACCTCACCCACCGCAGTCGATAACCTACAAGTTCTGACATTCTGGATTGGTCCCATCCAATCGGCAGTTATCTTTCCATTCCTCTTCCTTCTTCCTCCTCGTCTTGGTGGAAATCAATGGGAGCCGTTGGCAAAGTAAATGTGATCCTGATTGTCTCTTTGGGATGATTTCATTTGTTTACCTCCTTTGAGTCAGTGAACTGATCTGTGTATTACCAGGTGATATTTATATCACATTTCTCTTACTTTGGTCGCTATTTTGTGTAACCAATTTTGCTATCATCGTTTTCTATACTTAATGCACTCTTCTGAGACAAGTGGCAACATATAGTAGTTAGCGGTTCATGTTTTCTAACTCACATTGCCATGTAATTATACTTTGTGCATCACCAAATAGGCAAAGACTCTTCACAACGGGGAATGTGTGATACGAAAATGCGGATGCATGCTGCAATCATCTCTACCCAGCAGGACACAAACCGCGTGAAGCACAATGCGGCCACACGCTTGTGACAAGCAGCGTGCACTTGCAAAATGGAAACCGGTCCCTGTACTGTATGATACTTATGACAAATGTCGCTTAAATATTATCAATTCTGATTATAATGGCACAACTTTCAGATCATATTTGTAAAGCATTACAGCATAATTGTTTTCCTTTATCAATGAAACGCCCTAAATGTTTTGAAATCCCCAAATGACAGTTTAGGAGACATTAGGGATTTCCCCTTAAAGAGCATGAGGACATTTTTTCCAGATCGAAGCCGCCCGCATTTTTTTTTCGGAACCCATGTTTTTTGCATATTTTGGGAATGCTTACCAATGTATTAGATCACACTTGAAAGTGAATAAGCCGATACGTGCCGTCTTTATGTATAAGATGATGATGAGTAATTTCTGTCGTGCACGACAGAATTCAAAACAGTTTTCCTATAGGGACGATTAGAATAGCAGGCAAGTTCAAAAACAGGTTTTTTGCTTGCTTGTGTTTGTCCCATAAACCTTTGAAACGTTCTCGTAAGGTGTCTAGCAAAACTATTCGAACGTGCAATTTTTAGAGAAGTTTATAATCCTCAAAAAATCTCCTTCTGTCACTTTAAAAAAAACAATGTCAACATTTATATACGCCTTTCACAACATAGCAAAGCACTTATTTTATTCCTCTGGACCACTAGAATAATGTCAGCTGCCTTACCAATGCCCAAGGTATACTCCTCCATACCTTTGGGGCGACACTAATGGAACAATCTCTTAACATCTCCCCATTTATACTCTGGGTGGAGAGAGGCCAAGCTAGGTAAATGTGTCCTTGCCCAAGTGCACCACACATTGGCCTCAGCGGGACTCGAACCCAGGACCTCTCGGTCCATGCAGTCGTCCTTTATCTCGGACCACAGTGCCCTATTAAAGAATCAGCTGCATTTCCCTCTGATTTTGTCTGTAAACATCTTGGTGAGCCTTAATATACTCCCCCAATCTTTCGTGAAACTCTAGTCATCATACCACAGGAAAACTTTTTCCCTCAACATTCTGAAAGGAATATAATGCTCGGTTCCCGTGCAACTTTGGTCTAATCCCACCACTTCGCCTATCACTGACCCAAGACACATACACAGGTAAATGGAAAGCAGCTAATTAATTGCGCCTGATCTACCAGGATTGATGTAGCTTGGCAAGACATCACATCTGAGTAAATTTAACTGTAACTTAATCCCCCCCAAGCACTACCTGCCTATCTATCCAGCATCGAAGCACTAATTTTGATTGGGGGGGTCCTTGGAATATAATGTCCCTAAATTGAGCAATCACAAATACGTAAGACATGGTGGTATGGTTAAGGATATACAGAACACTCTTTTTGTTGGTTACTCAATGGCTACTCCTCATGGTTGTGGTCCCTGAATTAGCCAATAACACAGATTGGTGATCAAAGTGGTAGTGACCAAGGGGTTAAGCATTCATAGACAATATTAAAGTAAGTACATTTCGTGATCCACAACCTCCGTCCCCCCGACTTACCACCATCAACAAATTGGAGATTTTTTAATATAACCGTTAGCCTTAGTAATCCCCGTGTTAACCTGATCTTACGTGCAATTCCGTCGTATCGTCAAGAAATTCGCATTTTTGTATTTTCTTCCTGTCCGTTTCTGCCGTAAACGGACAGAAATTACAGCCCGGTGGCCTATGGGCCGCGAGGAAACAAGGAATATTGCTCCATAATGCAGATCAGGAACTCGCAACTAAACTGTGAAATAATGCTTTTCTCAAGGATATCTAGTGAACAACTAATAAACAGAAGGTTGGCTGGTCACAAACAAATAAATGCACTTTAATATACTATGACATCAAACATTGGCACTCCACAAACTCCACTCTTATTTAATGCTTGGTGTACACAAAAAAAATATAAAATAAAATAAAAAGCATAAATCATCACTTTTACAATTTGCACTAACAGTACATTAGCTGCATGTATTGTAAAAGGCGCAGTGATGATTTTGTGAATATACACATCATTTTTCTTTTCTGCCCATTTGATCACCATATCTCCACTCTTGGATATATCTTGATTGGTGGACAAGTTGGGCATCTTGAAAGTCTCCTTCCTGGGCATTTGATATTTGGAAGGGAACTTTTGACTTTTTTCAGATAAGAAATACATTAAAAATGCCGGAAATCTGTGGGAAATGTGGCGCACTTCCCGGAAAATATAATTTTTAAATTCCCTCCCTGCTTGATCTCTTGATGACCATCTCAAATGGCCTGGCCAAAAGCGTGGGAAAATCATTCCTATCCTTGTGTTTTTCTTATTACATTTTCAAAAATAAATCTCACCCAACAATGACCCTACAAAGTGGTCCAGTTTTATCAAATCTATGATCATTTCTTGGATGATCACATTCAGGCCCAATGTATGTCCCCAACCGATTGTCAATCGCAATCTAACATATGTGTTGTTTTGGACTCTCCACTAACCCACTGGCAACTGTCAATTGAAAGTGTGTAATAGCTAAGATTACAGTTTTTTTCAGCTGGCAAATGATAGAAAACTTGTCCAAAAGCATCACAACTTTTCGAGGGTCATAGTCCCTAGTAGTTGAGCAACTGTGTCATATACTAATTGTATTCAAAGAAATTAGGATGAATTACTTGAAAATAACCATAGAAATAAATTGAACTACTCTGTGCAAAAAAACATCCTCCACTAATCTATGCATGCAAGGCCTGTAAATATAACATGTTTCTTCTTACCTTCTGACAAGGGGTTTCCATGTACCAGGCCTTCGAAGCTATACATGTAACACATTTTTTTTTATGGTTTTCTTGTTAGTGTACGGCCATAAATATTTTTTCACACTCGAGACAATGTCTGCATATCCGATTGAGGAATTCTGTACCACTCTGTTTGAAGTCTATTTACTTTCATAGACATAAATATATCAAAGATTAACATGAAGTGTATGGGGTCTTGTGCACTTCGGTTGGTGTATGGGGGGCTCATTTGACACCGCTCTGAAAACCAGGCAAAATCAGATCAGTAGTTTTGGGCACCCTAATTTAACCCTAAACTATCAGGACACATTATCCCAACCAGGCTGTTTGCCCCCTCAGAACCACAAAGCTCCTATGCCACTCAATCCCCAGCACATACAGTGGCCATATCAGGCAGAAGAAAAGCTGGTCAATTCCCTTTTTTTATTGCTGCTTTTTTGCCTCCAATTAGGAAAATCTGCCTCAAACACACCTCCACCGGAAAATTCTTCATCAAACAACCTCCAACCAGGAAATCCTCTCAAACAAAACCGGGAATTTTCCCCGTGTGACAAGTGCCGGGTCCCTGTTTACACCCCTGATCATGTCCGACTGAGTTGTCTTTGATGTTTTATTTTGTTTTAATACAATAATTGAGACTTTCTAAACCGCTGTACACTATATAGAGTATTGTTTCCTTGTTTTTTATAAATTCCGATCTTCTGACTGAATTGTCAGATAAGGTTTGATCTGAAATTACTCCGAGAGATTGCCCAATATCGCACCTCACTATCTGAATCCTAACTAATGAGAGGTGACCCAGCACCGAGCTTGTTCCCTTTCCCACAAATCAACATCTAAGCACCCCAAACAGCAGATCCCCCAATAAACATGGTTTAAGTCAGGAAGCATACTTAATGCATGAAAAATATGGCCCAAGGCAAACAGCATCGCAGGAGGAATGACGATACCTACTACTGCCAATAGGAAGTTATTATTGATGCTGATTTCCTAATAAGGCTAAAATGTGATTGGTTGCGGAAATGTCACACTTTCTGTTCACGCAATCGGCTGGATCAATACGAGGGCGATAAAGTGACACCTCCGTTACTGTGATGAAGTTGAGTACTTATTAGGCCCATAAATATCACCTAATTAACACCCCATGCTACTTTTCAATCCTCATTTTTTTCTTCCCTATTCCCCAACCTTTAAAAGGTGCCTGTATCAATTTAAGCTGATCTTTTTTCTCTACTTCTATTGATACAAATAGCTTGGAACTTACATACACCCCACCAAGTTTCATGGAAACAAACTTGTGGTTTCAATGATAGAATCCATAAAGCATACTGCAATGCTTTATAGAAAGCTGTACAAGTATTTATGGTTAATCTCTTGGCACTACCACCTATCATACAATTTGTCCGATTGTTTCATTTCAGACACAATATGAAATAACCCTCCGAATAGCCAATCAAATAGTACTTCTACAGCTCTGTGTAAACCATACCAACATATTCTTACATGTATATCTGGATTTGCTAATTACTTAGGGTTGTTGTCGACAAGGCTCACAATATTGTCGCGACATGTATTTATTCTTTCTGTCGCAAGCATGACTGATTGTCGATAAACATCTAGTTATAAAATTCCTTATATAAGCTTAACCTATCGCCGATTTTTAGCGATTTCCTCACCAATTTTCTATATTTTTTTCAGCTATCTTTTTAAGAGTCGTACGTTCGGCGTCGCCATCTTTTTTTGTCAAACAAATCCCCGTTACCAACTGCGCATGTGTGCTAAGAACGGGGAAATCCCCGTATGAAATGGAGCCGAGCTCACTCGAACATGGCCGAGCAATCGCGAAATATCGCTACCCCATTTGGAAATCCCTTTTACTTATGACGTAAGTCCCACATGACTCCCGACGACTCGTGAGCCGAGCTGACTTTCGGCAATAATCGGAAGTCTGAAATAATGTCAAAATGCGACGGAAGAAAAAGAGGTGGAATTCACAACGTAGTTTACAGGTCACGGCCGCGGTACTATTTTTCAGCTCAAAATTCTTACATATTTTTGGTACGTTAAAAATGTAAAATTGAACGTTAACTCAGGTCAACATCCCATTTTTAATACAATATGGTTGGAATAAAATCTTATTTTTGCTGGCGGTCATACGATGTTCAGGGTGCTGAATTTTGCTCCATTCACTCACTACAATAAGGATAGGCCCATGCACTTACAGTAGTACACTTTGCGTGACTCCCGTCGTGTAACAATTCCAACATGAACATGGCGAACTCCTAGTGACATAAACGTTTGGACTTTTTGGCGACACCTTGTCGCGGTCGGATCTTGAAAGAAAATTTGACGATTGTCGACAATAAAAATCCCTACTCGACCACAACCCTACTAACTATTCGTGATATTATCGTCCAATAACAATTCAAATAGGGCTGTCTATTATCCGGTGTAAACCATCCACCATTCTTACAGGATCTCTGATATGCTCATTATATGATATTACATGCAATGACTCAATCAAAGCTTATAGCTTAGATCACTTTTGGGTCTTTAAAGACTGAATTTTATGACATATTGAGAAAACAACTGGGCTGGGTAAATCGGAGGGGTCCTAACACAACAGTCCAAACATGCCACTCTAGACAACCAATTACAACACCAACTGACAAGTTTTTGATCTCAAACCAATGAGACTAAGCTTTCCTTAAACTGACATAAATAGCAACCTAATGACATTTGATAAAAACCAGGATCCTCTCAGAAAGAATAAAACCAACTACTTAACGTCGAAATGATCTGCGTGAGGGAGATCTTGGATGCAACAAAATAAAAAAGATTCAAAATACCAACACCAGAAAATAATCCAACTTGAATATGATGTCCGCACCATAATCACACAAAAATGAATTAGCCTACCATTGGTCAAATAAATACAAATTTATTTGATCCATTACAAAATGTTTCTTTTGAACAGTTTTAAATAGGAGCAATGCAACAGCTAATCACTTGTGCAAAATCAGGCAAATCTTCAGAGGGATATTGACAGCTTTCCTACACAACACAGGTTACTACCTGGCATGTTATAGCACCCTCTCATTTAGTGTATAAGGGGCCAGACCCCCACTCTTACTTTTTTTAACCCCCTATTTTACAAAGCAACCCCGTCATACTGTAACCACTTGTCCCTCCTCCTTTCTCAATAAACAAAAAAGGACAAAACACAATCAAACTCATTTTTTTTAGCAAAATGGCGATACAATGAGTTTACAACCACAGCCTTTTAGTTGTCAACCCTCAATAGATTAACAGTAACATTACATAAAACACAACACTTTTCCCCAATATTCTTGGTATAGAGGGCACCCTAACAACCCTGATATATTGGGCACCATTCCAACAAGTTTGTAAAGTTGCTGTGTGATCTGGCCCACTGTACACGCTTACAGGAGAAGATTTCAATCATGGGGAAATTCTGGAGAAACCTATCTAATGAAGTTTAGGGACAATACACTATTTTATTGCATAACGGCAATAAGAAGTTTAATAACACAGGGTCCTCAAAATATTATTCAAGTCAATTCTAGCCAATGTTATGCAATCACCGGGAACAGTTCTTTTTCTCCAATGGAATTATTTTCCTACAGCATATCTATGAGGTCACGTGCCTTCAAAATAGAGGTTGTCTGTTCACCGGGACAACCAATTGAGCGCCGGAACCAAAAATGATACTACAGTATGTCTGGGGACAACCATAAAATTTAGAGTTCAAAAGTCACCAATTATTGAAACCTGACACAGTCGATACAATTTGTTAGATATTGCGGACTTGGTATTTTCATTGTAAATTCCGCCCATAAAGGCTAAAAACAACGTTCCAAGAAACTCACCCACACAAAATCGCTAATCATTTAAATAAGTCAAATTGTTTATTACACTAATAAACAAGGTAGAGCTCAGGTCGTACATACAGAAAGTTGTTTCAAAATCTGGACAAGTCGGGACAACAAAAGTTTTGCAGACAACCAAAATGCAAGCTGGGTGTACGTGTTTTGGGACACTTTTTTCCCCTTAATTGGATGCTGGTCACTACAACATGACATGATTTTTAATTTTTAAAGGCTTGTGTGCAAATCCCAGCTGGGCTGGTTTTGAATTTTTTGTATAAGATCATTTAGAGATTGTTTGTTACGGGGTGGTGTTATATTGTGGACTGTTGACTTTTGATGTATATGTTTGACACCGGGGCCCCCACCCCTGAAAAACAGGTTAGCACTGAAGGGGATTCCCCAGGCAAAGAGAGAACTAATAAATAAATAAATAAAAAATAATACGTCTAAATCAGATGAGAGAAATCTTTGAAGAAGAAATGTAAAGACCGACTCAGAGATTTCAAAATATATTTTTTTGTAGGTATTAATTAAAAAGAGTCAACTTGAATCAAAAGATAGGCCTAAAATGCTAAACTCCAAAGTTTGAGATGAATCAGATTTAATCGTTTGATGTAGTAAATGTTTATTTAAAAAATAGGGTACGAGTACCATGCATAGGATACCTGTTGTATAACAAAATTCCGGATCAGGAATTTTATTAGAAGTTGGTTATGATTTTCCATTGATGGACATTGATTTGAGCTTAGATAATCTTTGAATACAGAGAAAAAATTGGAAGAACAGAAATATTTTATTGAAAAAAATAGCACAATTTGTTAGAAAACTGAGTGTGCCATCTCGGGAATATCTGAGTTGCTTTAACGAGTGGACAGCATGCCTGCGAAAAGACAAGTATTGGGGAATGCATTCCTGGGAAATTGTGCTATTTGCGACGGATTTTTGTTACCTTATAAATAAAAGAAATACAATAAGGAATTGAATGGGAAATTTTGAAATCTAGGAGGGAAATTTTACAATCTTAGAGGAAAATTTGGATGTATTCCCGGAAATTTTGCATTTTCTCCAGCCATGTGGACAAGACTTAACACAGGGGATGGGCTGTACCATGGGGAGACCTACCGCTCAAAATAGCAGTCGGGACAAAGTGGGTAGACATTACATAAGAAGTCCCAAGGATGCAAATGATGGAATGCCATCATTCGTCTGCACAACGTTATACGGCGCATGACGGAATCAATTGCAATACCGCATTTGCATAACCTTGGGAAGTCTGTATGAAAGTCTACCAAACTTGATAGCTAATATAATAAATTTCCACATTTTTATCACCCACATTATTGCTGCTTTAATGATTATCCTTTAATCTGATTCCAAAAGTCATCTTATGCAACGAAACCATGAAAATTGAATCCATCCCTCCCTCCCCCCTCGCCCTCAGGCTAAATTCATTGTTGGTCAAATACACTGTCGGTCGGTCCTATTCTAAGCATACTGCTACATACCTATAGTAGACAAATCAATTCCTTCATCAAAGAGGATCCCTTGGAAAGGGTGAGTGACCACTGACCAGGCATGAGCATCCATGAAGTGGCTTTGAAGCAATCTTTATGTCCACATGCAATGTATTGAACCACTGCAATTTGAATTCATCCCAAATTCTTTTATGACCTTGCAAAGCTGGTCGGATTGAAACCGATCAACCGGATAATATGAGAGAATTAAATTTGCAGTTGGACAATTTATTCAATTAAAGAGTAAGTCCAACTTTTTGTTCTTTGCAACAATAAATGTCAGAACCAAAATGGTGAGATTTACTAAAATTATGAATCCTTTGAATTTTAGTGGAAAGAAATTGGATGAAAAATGGCATATATTTTGCACCATTGTCACTACTGAATTAATTGTGAATTGGAATTGGGGAAAATAAAATATAGTCTTGGTTGTTTGCTTATCCAGTGGAGCACATGAGGTCCAAGTGGGTCAATACAGGTTGATGGTTCGAGCCCCGCTGTGGCCAACATTGTTGCCTTTTGGAAGAGCACTTTACCTCCATTACTCCTGTTACCCAGGTGTCTAAATGTGGTACGGCCTTTATTCAATGTTGGGAAGTACAGGACTCGCTGTACATTAGGACCAAAGCAGGTTATGAACTTGTTTGAAAATCAGTGTGGAGGTTCAGAGAGATTTTACAAGCATCAAGGGGATTAACATGCAAAATTGGTTTCAAAGACGACCTTTGACCTACTGATCTGTATCTCACATCAGATGTAGTATTACCTACTAAGGTCCTTTGGTGCAAGAGTCATCAAAATTGGACCAGAGATCTGGGCCGGCAGAGCCAACTTGTGCAGATATGACTTGACATTTGACCTACAGATCTGTATCTCACATCAGATGTAGTATTACCTACTAAGGTCCTTTGGTGCAAGAGTCATCAAAATTGGACTAGAGAGATCTGGGCAGCAGATCCAACTTGTGCAGATATGACCTTTGACCTACAGATCTGTATCTCACATCAGATGTAGTATTACCTACTAAGGTCCTTTGGTGCAAGAGTCATCAAAATTGGACAGAGATCTGGGCCGGCAGAGCCAACTTGTGCAGATATGACCTTTGACATTTGACCTACAGATCTGTATCTCACATCAGATGTAGTATTACCTACTAAGGTCCTTTGGTGCAAGAGTCATCAAAATGATGAGATATGACCTTTGACCTACAGATCTGTATCTCACATCAGATGTAGTATTACCTACTAAGGTCCTTTGGTGCAAGAGTCATCAAAATTGGACCAGAGATCTGGGCAGCAGAGCCAACTTGTGCAGATATGACCTTTGACATTTGACCTACAGATCTGTATCTCACATCAGATGTAGTATTACCTACTAAGGTCCTTTGGTGCAAGAGTCATCAAAATTGGACAGAGATCTGGGCGGCAGAGCCAACTTGTGCAGATATGACCTTTGACATTTGACCTACAGATCTGTATCTCACATCAGATGTATTATTAACCTAGTGAGGTCTTTTTTGGTGCATGAGTCACCAAAATTGGGCCAGGGATTTGGAACGACAGGAACTTCCTGGAGACAGAGGCCAACAATTCAACAACATAATTGCCATGACAAAATCCTAGTTCTGGCTAAAGTGACCATCAGGGGGACACAAAATGGAGTCTGTTGGGAAATTAAAATATTAAAATATTGTGATACACTATTGCACATAATTTTGCAAAAAAGGAGTGTCCTTTTTTCCACATGGGTTTATGTCCGTAACCATATGGGCCACTTGGAAAAGAGTTACAAAAAACACATGAATAATGGAAAGAGGGCCAATAGTTGACTAAACAAATCAAGATACACCCCCTTTGGTACAGTATGGGTGGCCAATATGAATTTCTTAAAAGAGCCGACCATCAATTTATCTTGTGAATTACCTAGGAGTGTGTGCTTTGAAGGTCATAGCACTTTCCAATTAGACAATTGATTACATAACAAAGTGACAAAATAAGAGGAAAACGTCTGGCTGATTCGAGATGTAAAAATCAAACCACACAATGACCTCCATACACTCAAATTCCGGAAGTGCAAGGCCATAATTCTACTAAGAACCCTCATAGTAATATCAGTTTTTGGGAAGTGCATTTGAACTGCCCAAAGATCTAGATATTGCCTCGGCAACCACCAACAATAGGGGGCTGGTGCGCCGCTATAAATGTCACATATCCTCTGACATTATGTGTAAATGTATAACTAAATTGATAATTAGTAACCGAACAGTGCGAGCCTCGAGGGGTAGAAATTTTCCCCTTGAAATCTCAGGATCCGGGGTTTACACAGGCAAAGTGGGCAAATTAAAATGATACAATATATGCATATGATGGTATATCTCGATCTAAGAATTTACACTCGAAATCTAAGTGCCCTGAGTTACTGTGCATAGGGCGGCACAAATTTGATTTTTGTTTTGATTTTATTCGGTGGCAGCAGAATGTTGACTTGCCCTCGGTCATTTTGTTATTCTGTGTTTTCACAAAAAAGATCTATTACTCGCGATCAATCTCGTAGTATTTGATCACGGCTTTGCTATCACAATATTCACTAGAAAATAGGGTGGCGATTTTAAATAAGCTCATAACTACATCGGGTTCCAATTTTACAGACTAAATTAATTGTGAAATTGAGATCTGCTTGTTAATCAACCACTTTCGTCATAAAGTGGGGACCATACAAAATGGAAATATAGACATGGTGTATTGGGTGTTCCTACATACAAGGCGACATGCAGCGCACAGTCTGCCTCTAGATCGAGAAGGGGGTGTGGTAGATCTTCACCAACCTAAAGTCTAAAGGTACCTTCATCTTCCATGCCCTGCCACTAAAGTCTTCATCGGGGACATCATGTTCTAAATCCTCATCAAAATCCGCCATAGCATGAGTCAGAAATAGCCAAATGTAAACGTGTGCACCCAAAATAACAAATAACATAAAATATCAATAATGGACTGTAACTTAGGTGGAATCTAGCAATTGGCTTATAAAGCCACAAGTACCACTTCTAGGGTGGAATCTATCAATCGGCTTATAAAGCCAACACAAGCAAGAAACTTGTTCTCTTTAAGGTGAATGTGTTGCAATGAATGCATTAGCCAGATGTGAAGTTCTCCTTCTAGGTTTCTGGATCGTCTGTGGCTTTAATACCATGACCACATATCTTCTCTTCATTTACAGAATAGAATTATGCGGTAATCACTGCATTTGTTGTACATATCTTAAATGAAGAAGTGTCAAGAGCTGGTGTTGTCTCTAATTTAACCATCAAGTGATATGATTGGGGCTCTAGAATGGCAGCCGATCACACTCAGTGGAGAACCCTTTCGCGGACCACACCCCATATGCGTATGCAATGTTGACATGAAGAAGAAGTACATGGTGTTCCACATGAATCAATGATTGGGCCAACAAAGTTATATAGTAATACTTTAAAGTGTGGGATATAGTCATTAACACAATGTTTGCTTTGGTGTGTAAGCAGAGGATTTTCACAATTGTATATTTCTTTTCAACCAAATACTCAAGGTGCTGATGATAAGGTGCCTTGCAGAAATCTCCAAGGCTGTATCTTGGTGCTAAAGCATCAATCCATCACCAAATATTTGCGAACGTGGAAATGATTTTCGACAGTGATCTGAGGTGATCAAAAGTTTGATAATGAAACGATGTAAACTTCTATGAGGTGGGGGCTTGCAGAAATTGGTAAAATCAGAATCTCCTTACCGGAGAAATAATTTTTTCAAGCTGTGCCAATGAGATATACTTACACCCCAATAATAACCTCCCCAGTTTGAAATCGTGCTGGGTATCACGACCGGTAATAGTATAGCACGTAAAGGCTGGTGTCCGTAATGCTGTCATCGGGATCCAGTACATTAGGATACCGCACGTGATGTGGGTGTCATGGTCGCAGTCTCATGTACACCATTGAATGACTTGAGCAAACTTTGGTCACGTGGATGCAAGCAGAAGAGAAAGAGAGAGGAAAAAGAAAATCAAGAGATGTGAACTAGAGCATCACTGGCACAGGGCTCATACAGTAAAAACACCGCTAACCATTTGACGTATTTGAAGCAATATTTATTTTCTAAGAAATTCAGAGAGAATTACATGTTGGCCAGTGGTGTTTGTTAACCCAACCATTTTATTTTCAACCCACCCTTTTTATGAAAAACACCCTTTATAATGACTCAATAACCAACCCTTTTACTTTATGGACTGTGAGAAGGGTGCAGTGGGTTCGAAAATACATCCAGCATTTTAGTGAGATATTGGTCTTGAGAGTTTATACCCAGACAAAACAGTTTCAACCAAACATTTGAAATTATGACTTTTCCACATCATGGCAAAATAATTCCAGATAGGCATTGGTTTTATGAACCATCAAAACCCACTCTTTTTATTTCCTGGACCACTTTTACAAAAGCACCTTACCAATGAAATCCAGTAACCCACCTTTTACCAATTTTCAGAATTTTTATAACCCACCCTTTCTAAAGCTGCATTATAGAGTTTGCATTAGCTATGAGCAATTTTGTTAGCACCAAAACTTCCCACAGGCAAAAGCTGAAGCCCTGAGACCAGAAAATGTACTCGGTCTTGTCTGATGGTAAATGCATCATATAGAGTTTTTTATTGCCCGATCATCAACCTCAACCCCACACTCACCCATCAAACCTGAGATCTGTATCATTGGAAGGTTTAGATTTAGGTTTAGGTGTTACTGCCAGAGTAAGTGGATGGGCGATCCAGCCCCAGATCGGTATTGCCGATCTCCGATCATAAATTGTTGAGCGAGTCCGAAAACAAAAAAAAAAAAAAAAATCAGAATCCGATTAAGATATATTTTGTAAATTAGAAATTGCGCCAAAATCGCAGTGAAATTCAAACTAACCTATCAACCATTTACCCTCTCCCGGTTGAACAATATTCAGTGCAGTCTATGGATAATGCACGTCAAAAAACAGTGCCGATATTCACTTACCCGCAGCCAGTGGTCTATTTGTTACCGTAATAAACAACGGTTTTCTGTTATGTTGCAGTTAGCGTGCTAGTGTATCAAAATCATTATTACCCCCCAATGTGCGTCTATGTTATCAAGCATGGCGCGTGGCACTCGTGTGCTGAGAGGTCATACTCAGCGCCGTGGTGTCGGCTCAGTGATGGTGTTTACGCTAAGTCGTGGGAATTTGTGCTAAGTTTATGTTGACTGTGACATTGTGGATGAAGCTCGCGTTTTACTTTAAATAATGCCAAGGGGCTACGCGTGTCACTTTCATCGAGTGCGGTCGTGCCTTGGGTATTCACATAGGCTACTGTGTATTAAGTATAGTCCGTGTGGACATGTGTGTAGGTCCGTATGTTATAGAGATGCACGGTGCGTATGTTAAAGGTACTGCGTAGGCGGTGAAGCATTTTTGTTCAACAGTTATTATAAAACTTGAACGTGATGACGTCACTGATGACGTCAGTAGAGGACTTTTAATTTAGCTATATGATGTTGGGGATATGCTAGACTTCGCCATACAAAATCCCGAGAGAATAAATGAGTGTGACAGAAAATATTTTTATATTCCTTTTTTTTTGTCATGTTTAAAAATATATTTGGATTTATTTTTATGTGTTATGAATTATTCTACATGTGTGGTATTCGTATTAATTTGATTTGTATAGTGAGTTTGTATTTTATTTAATTTATTTTATTACTAGTATCCTTTTTTTAATATTTCTCAATTATGATATTTATAAAAAAAATTATTATAAATATAAATAAATTTTATACTCAAAGAAATTAAAATATACTATAAATACTTTAAATAATGTTGAGCGTTCAATATTTATCAAATGAGGCAAAAAACATGCATTTAATTGAAGAAATAATTGAGCCAGCATTTGACATATATGATGAATTACGTATGAGGAAACACAAGTGGAGTCTCTTTCAGCCATACCATGCTGCATGATACTTGTATGCATGGCTCATTGCCGTCTTGGATGTTGATGAATTTTCCATGTATTTTGGGAGGATCTTCCACCCCCAGGAAAACTTCCCGTTTCGAAGTATTGCGTAAATCGCAAAGTTAATGGAATTATCTAATGTACAACAACAGGATTCCTGCGGTAAATGATGGCAGCGCATTTATAATGACATACGGTAGCAGTCAAATAGAACCAAAATATAAAATGGGTAAGCTTTAAAAATCTGTTGTATTTTAGTAAACTTTGGCTTTTTATTGTCAGTTTGGGCGATCGGTGAGGTAGATCGGCAGATGATGACCTTTCTCCCGATCCCGATTAAAAGCCGATTCGACCAAATCGGGGCAGATTCCGTCGCCGATCAAGTCGGCATCACTACTTGCAGAGATTTTAACTGGGACTCTATCAATTACGAGTTTTTGAGCATTAAAGCAATACCAGCACATTTTTTAAAGACGCCCGAGATTTTCAAAAAAAAAATTGATTTTTGCAGTTGGCATGATAATTGGCCTAGTAAACTAGAATGGTAATGCTCCAACTTGGATATGTATCACAAAAGAAGAATTTTGTAGTTAGATTAATAATATCGGAAATCTCCACGGGAAATGTCCTTTCAATCTGAAATAGCAGGGAAATAGCCACCATTGTGTAACTCTGTACTTTTGTATTTTCACCTTGTACAAATCCTGCCCCTTATTCCCCCTAATAAAAAAATCCCCAACCAGGATTTTAGCAGATTTGGATAAAAAAAAAACATGTGGTTCTATGGCAGGTGCTGTCCATCTGAACAAAAATCATCTCTCTGCTATTTTTACAGGTCAAAATGCAAATTGACCCCATGACCTGTAGTACAAAGTCATTTGTCAAAAAAGCCCCCTGGAGCTTTATTCCAAGAAAACTACAGCAACTGGACCAGTACCTGCAGCCAAGAATGGTATCACTGAGATGTAAAACATTAATTCAATGTTTACTAAGTTCGCCCGAGGAACTAATTAGGTTGTCATGCATTGAAGGTCAGTTAATAATAAGTTACAAAAACAGCCACATCAGCAGGGTTTAATTCAGCATACCAGGAACAAAGTCACAGTATAGTGTGATTTTAAACAACAAAATATATTTCCTTCTTCAATTTGTGTACCTACGAAATCCTTCATACCTTTAACTGTATGCTTCAAGATTCTGCTATTACCCCTGTTCACACAGCTATCCTACACACAAGTTACACACATTACACCTGTACAATTTCCTTAAACGTCCAATCCAAAGATAGAATTCTAGAAATTGTTTCCCCACACTGTAAAAAAAATGTCTTACCGTCTTTGGAGACTGTCCTTGCAAATAGGACAAGTCTAATTAACAGGAAGGAGAAATTTTATGAAATTCAAAAAATTGATTCGCAATATTCGCATTATGCAAGAAGCAGCTAATTTGACCAAAACAGTTTTAAATAAGGTCGAAAACTATAATAAAATGATATTGCTAGACAAAAACACAGTAAGGGGGGTCATACTTCATCGGTACGCATCTGCAGAGGCTAGCCTTTTGAACATGCATTTTGACACCCACTTGTATGATTATGCATACGGCGCGAAAAGCATTTTCGAAAGAATCTCATTCAACGACTTCTGCCGATGCATTATGAAACCTACCATAACACAATTATTATTACATTTACATCACGCAGAAGTTTGTGATGTATACTCACCCAAAATATCTTCCCTCAAAAGGGAAGTTCTCTGATTTAGATAAAACACCAATGGAAACATCAAGGAACACCCCCCCCACCCCCATGATCTGGAAAACGTACACTAGTACAATCATACCGGCTCTGGCGCTGTAACGCAATGAAAACATCATAGCTGTTTTGGCCAAACAAAGAATTAGTTAACTCATCCACGAACACAAGTCTTCACTACAAAAACCTAGTCTATCTTACAAAGGCTCCGAAATACAAATTACAATCATAAACCTAACCCTTCCTGTCACTTATACTAAGTAGTGTTTCTTTGCTATTTTTCAAAAATTGTCAATTTATAGATCATCACTGAATTTTTGCGTCGAGGAGTATACATCAAATTTTCGTGCGTGAGAAAATTTTCACAAATTTAAAGAATAAAATGATATCTGTTCTCATGAAATTCCTTAACCAGGATTATGGAAATCATCTGCATATGAGCTTAGGAGAAATTGTGTAAGTGAAAACAATTTTATTTCACACAAACGCCATGCCAACTTCTTACCAGTACGAAAAAACATAATGCTACTATTGTTTAGCATATTGCATAATTTTTGTAATACTTTAACCTTCATGTCTTTCAAAATAAGCAAAAAATCTGCCATACTTCAATAATAATTAAAAGGCCAAGACACCTTACACAAGATGAAAGTCAATTTTGTTGAATCTTTTTATAAAACACTCTTTTGCCCCAAACTTTCTATTAAATCAAATAAAAAACTTGTAAAAATTCAAAATTGTACAATTTTTTAAACAGTGGGTGGAGCTCCGCTGTGCGATTGGTCAATATGATTCAATTGGCAGGAATTCAATTCTTGTCACACTGTTCTTAGCAAAACAGATAGAGACAGTTGCCTGTACCAATGCATTATGACTGTCAATCCCAGTTTCCTCACAGAACTCTACTATCGCACTAAGCAAAACAAAAAATCTTTCAGATAAATACTCTGTCTAATGAAAGTTTAGACTACATGCAAGCATATTATTACCATTTCATGTCATGGTGATTTTTGTAACTTCCTGACACACTTTGTGTTAAAGATCAGAGGAGAAACATCTATTTGTATGCAACTAGGTGCTTGCCGCACAATCATGTTTAGCAGTTCACTAGCTAGTGATAACATGAAATTCCATTATTTTGCTTGATATTGTTTTGATTCGTTCAGTTGCTGTACAATCAAATTCACAATCAAATTCTAGAATATCCCTACCTGGCCTACAGTGCAATTAATTTCTAATGTTGTATATTCAGAATACAAATCCCAGGGTTGTAATTAGTTTAGATGGGGGTGGAAAAGGAAAACCCTGCACTTTGAAAATATATTCGTGTGTACCTAGATTTCCCCTGAAAGCCTCTTTCGCTTGCAAAGCAGGCCTCGCTTTTCCTACTCACACCTCCTATCCTAAAATCCTATATCCACCCCCGCTTGCTTGACTGAATATTAAGGACACCTGGGATGACATTTTATATTTCCCAAAGTTTTGCTCAGTTTTATTTCACAACCTAGAGAAATTTTATAGAAAGCATTGCATTGATCTAACTGAAATACAGAAGGGAATTTTTAAAATTCTACTGACAATACATTCAAAGCTACAGTCTCAAAACAGGCCAATAATTTTTAATTTTGAGCTACAGTCTTAAAGGTGCAAACTGCAATGAGAGATTTCACATATCATGTGTCCCTATAACATTCAAAGCCCTGATTTTTGCACTGATGTTAAGACTTCCATAAAAAAATCCCCTCCTGAAAGAATTAAGCTGAAAATTACTTATTTGGTACAAAATTGCTCATTTCTAATTTCGTATTAAATTCAGCCTATGTTTTATATTAAAATATTAGCAAATCAAAATCTCCTTTGTTTTCAATTTTAAGACATTTCTGTAGCCAAATACAAAGTAAGAAATTATAGAGTGTCTGATCTGTAAGAAATCACAACATGAGTGCTGAATTATGGACAACTTGAAATCTCTCATTGCACCTTTAACACAGGCAAAATGTGCATTCTGATTTTTTCCTGGTTGCACTTATATAGATAGGGCACTTATATTCAAAGGTGGATATGATTTGTGAACATGGACTTTAGGGATTTTTTTAAATACAAGTGATTCGGGGGGACGAGGCTGTAGATCACAAAATGCCCCTTTAAAGTGACAGTTGGAGAATTTTTGAGGATACAAATTTCTCTCAAATTGCACACAATCGGTTGTAGACCACCTACCGAGAACGTTTTGAAGGTTTATTGGACAAACAAGCACGAAAGAAAACCGCAAACCTTGTTTTGAACTTGCCTGCTATTCTAATCGTCCCTATAGGAAACCATGCTTTGAATTTCTGTTGTGCACGACAGAAATTACTAAATCATCATCTTATTACATAAAGACGGCGTATTTGGCTTATTCACTTCAGGTGTGATCTAATACATTGGTAAGCATTCCTAATATGCAAAAAACCTGGGTTCGAAAAAAATTGAGGGTGCACTCTCTGGAAATGTCCTCATGTCTCTTTAACTACTGCCACAATCAATCCATTGACACAGCATTAGACAAGTTTTTTTTTCAAAGCTGTATGAAGAATTACTAAATCTGTTTATAATACATTACTGAAATCTCCTGGGCACTGCAGTCACACGGTAATATTAAAGGTGCAACAAGAGATTTTGAGGCACCCAAATATTGTGTCATAATAGTAATTTCATAATAGATTAGACACCCAATAGATTTCTTACCTTGTATTTGGCTACAGATGTGCCTTAAAAGAGAGGAAAAAGGTTATTTTGATTTGCTTATATTTCAATGTAAAACATAGGCTGAATTTCGTATTTGCTCCTATACGAAATTAGAAATTTCACAATTTTTGTACCAAAGAAACTTTTTTCATCTTAGTCCTTTCAGATGGGGATATTTTGATGGAAAGCTTTACATCAGGGCAAAAATCAGTACTACCGATTTTTTAGGGACACCTGATATGTGAAATCTCTTGTTGCACCTTTAATGAGGGAAAATGTAAAATAAATTCCAAAATGGTCAAATGCAAAAAGTGCAAGAATTGAAATTTCCTGTGTTTAACTCGCAGATGGTTCAATGTAAGTATTATAGGTTTACTAATTTAGATTACACACTAATTAAATGCCGAAGTTTTGTGGAATTTAGGACAGGAAGTATCAACCGGATCGAGATCCCAAGAGGAAACGCATACACTTCTTAGTTTTATTTCGTTCAGAGTTCGCAACTCCGATCACAATGAATTTCTTAATCCACATCGAAACTGGTCAAAATGTTATTTAATAATTGGAACCAGAGCAAATGACTTATCTAAGCATGGGAATACTGCCAAACTGTGACAATATCAGGTCTAGTTATTTAATTTTAACTACTCAAAGACTGAGAATACAACCTTTATGTGATTTTTTGATAAATATGCAAACTTGTTGTTACAGTATCTTTATTTTTGTTTTTAAAATAGTATTTACTTCTGTATGTAACTTTAGAGAAAAGAATGGTAGAAAGACAGTTTTACCATTTTATCACCGTACATAAAACCACTAAGATAAGCATGATACGGAAAATTTAAATGATATTTCAAGTTCAATACTCAGGTAGTATTATTTTAAGGCCCTAATCAATCTTTTTATCATCTGTCTCACCTTTAAACACACAATAAAAACACCAATGCAAAAGACCACCAACACATACCAAATCTCAAATTCAAGAACATTGAGGGCACTTCTCTCCACACGATCTCTCACACAGCCTTTAACGACAGGCATTTCTCTAAATGCACTACAGAATCCCTGCGATTGTTAAAAAATTCTTTTTCCCATATTTCATATAAATAGAATCCCTAACAAAAGCAAGGCTTCATCCAAATTGAATCTCATTCACGTGAATTATCAGGTGGTATTATTTTAAGTGGTATAAATCATCCATAACGTGTCTCACCTTTCCATTTAACACTTGACGGACATACAATGCAAAAAAGCACTAGTATCTTCACAGCGCTCTTTGTCAGTAAAATCATAGAGACGGTGTAGAAATCCAAATTACGAATTTCCCTCTTGAAGTTGCACGATGACCCATGAATAAAAACACGAACCACGTGCCCTACTTGAGGAAAGGCTCGCATTGCATGCGAGCATACAGAAACAAGTGCATCCTCAAGTCCATTCACAATAATCTGACTTCCGTTTCATTCACATTCTTTTCTTTTCATCTATTTTTCCACTTCCATTGGCCAAAATTAAAAGAGTGACGGAACTGAATGCGATAAGCAGGGGTACTCGTGACTGGATTATACCTATCTTCATCTGAAGATGAGCTCATGTGTCTTACTACGGTTTTATATTTAATGAAGTTTCTCAAACATGCAGGACTTGGAATAGACATAAGCCCTTACAATCTTTTATATTAATCCTGTCCACCTTTAAACACACAATAACGAGTGCATCAAGGATGCAGTAAACCCATCCTTGGGATGTGTGAGGGAATGCCTAGTTGGTATAAGTTGGAGTCATCCCTTGAGGTGGGTCCTTCGACCTGAATGACCCTTAATGACTTTGTTGTGCCTTTAAAAATTTTCGGCATCAACCATCGAACCCCACCCTCCAAGTTTCAGTCCATACACAAAAGTTTACCCCATTTGACTCCTTTGACCTGGAATAATTTCTGATGACATTGTGTGACCTTTAACATTTTCGGCATCAAAAATTAACCCCGACACCAAGTTTGTCTGTTTCATCACATTACCCATGGTTACACCATTTGATCCTTGAATGACCCCTGAGGACCTTGTCGTGACCTTTACCAGTTGGATAACAATCGACCCTGCCCACAAAGTTTCGTTGGACACCAAAGTTTACCCATTTTGATCTACTTTGACTCCTTGAAGACCCTGATGACCTTATTGTGCCCTTTAAGATTTTTGGCGTCAAAAATCGCCCCCACCCTCAAGGTTCAAGTCCATACACAGTTTTATCCCATTGACCTCATTGTGACCCCAGATGAACTTTGATCCACTAAACCAATACAACCTCGGTCTTGGACGGTCCAGGAGCACCACAACCACCAAGTTTCAGGAACGTGCGACCTCGAGCTCCGAGAAACAACGTTTAACTCATTTGACTTTGAAGGACCCTGATGACCTTGTCCTGAACTTAAAAATTTTCGGCATCAAAAACCGACCCCCATCTCCCAAGTTTCAGTCAATCCACCAATGATTACCCCATTTGACCTTATTGACTTGAATGACTTGATACCCTTGATCCAAACCAACCAAAAAAACCAAAACAAACCTCGGACGGTCAAGGGGCACCACCCACTCTCAGTTTCAGGAAAACTGCAACCCTTGGTCTCCGAGAAACAAACGTTAACCTCATTTGACCTTGCACGAACCCTAAGGCACCTTGTATGACCTCAAAATTTGGCATCCAAAACCGACCCAACCCTCCAAGTTCTTCCAGTTTGATCCATAACCACTACCAATCTC
>JAMKCH010010066.1:0-29427 GCA_023653785.1 Ophioderma brevispina
TTAGAGGGACCTTGTCTGTGTCTGCTACCTTAATTTGGAGGGAAATTAAATGTATCCTTGGTAACTGTCAAGGTTTTTTAATTTAGTAATTCCTTCCCAATGTAGGATATTAAAATATACAGAGTGAGTCAATAAAAATCCTACATTCAGGATTTTCTTGAAAGGTTAAAATTTTATTTTTGCTTAAATGTTTGCTTTGGTTGTTTAGTTTGTGTCTTTCGGACATTGGGTTCAGAACTATGTCAATTTTGCGGAGAGACCCAACAATTCTGTTAAGCCACTTTTAGCCACTCAATACGGAGAGACTGACACCGACGTATACCAAAACCCATTACAGCAAATACAATTTGCACATGCAATTTTAGTTGGTTTTAATTTCTTCTTGACAAAAACATATCATTTTGAATAAAAGGGTCTATTGTGTAACACAATTATAAGTAAAGTATCTTCAACAAATGAAATTGCCATTGTTCAATAAATAAAGAGTCAGTTATTGAAAATCTGTGAAATCTTAGGGCTAAAAGATGTTTGGTTTGGAAGTTATGAGCAAATAATGTGCTCCATTTGGTCGACCAATATTAATTTTATAGTGTGGTCTATAGGGCTTACAAAACCATGTTTTTAGCTCTCACGTCAAAACGGATTAAAATATCGGCGAAACTTTATAGATGGGGTTTTGGGGTGAAGGACATTTTATTAATACAAAACTTTAGATACTTAAACCGGGTCATCCCCCTTTAAATTTGAATTAAAACCTGGGGTCGTGTTATGGTACAAGACGAAGGCTAGATCTTCTTTTAATTTGTCGCGGCTTGTTTATATTCCTCGTACCAAGCGTAGATTTGGAGACAGATCATTCAACGTCATTGGTCCCAGGCTCTGGAACAAGCTTCCTGTTAACATTATATTAGAGATGCACCTTCCACCAATGTCTTTAAGGGGCTCCTGAAAACATACTTATTTCCTTATGCTTAAAATTTTGTTAACTTTTGGATTTGTTTGGTTGTTTTTTATTTCATTATTCTGTATGTTATATTGTATATTAATTTCGTATTTTTATATCATGCGGCGCAGCCGCATGGTATACTGTCGTTTCTCGATTTCCAGACTTTCTTCTTTCTTTGTACCGTTGCTTCAAAATGCTACTAGTACCAAACGCTGTGTCCGATTGCAGCCAAAATTGGTCAGAAGAACCACTGACAGGCGCCTATGGTGTGTACACAGATTGGGGTCAAAGGTCACGTGGGCCGATTAAAGGGCATTCTTTGAAAATCTATAAAATCCTTCTGGTGCCACATCAATTGCTATAATCGCCAGTATTGGTCAGAAGAATCGCTGACTCAAGGCCCATTTAGGGTGTACAAAGATTTGGGTCAAAGGTCACGTGGACCGGAAATTGGAAATCGTAATTTACAAAAAAATGCAACATCTGTTGTTATTTAGTTCACAAGAATGTAGTCAAAAGAGTAAAGACAATAGTTGTCTAGCAAAATGTAACACGTGAAAAAAGCTTGCATACCAATTAAACTAAACATTTTGTTCAGAGTTCCTACTGTGAAAAAATAAGTATCCATATTATTTTATTCTTAGCTTCCTTTGCGTTGTTAAAATGTGCAAGGTAATCGTTCTCAGTTTCATGATAGGGTACTAACACTTGGTGGCTCTCTGTCGATCGGCTGCCCAGACGGAGCCAGGGAGGGTGCGACATGGCAGTTATCGGAATCCGGCAAAACTACTCTACCAGTAGTTTGTTGATCGTTTGCAACCTCACCGTAAGAGTGGGTTATTCATGCGAAAGCTAAGAGCTACCCCGAGGCAGTTGCCTATCTTTCTTCATGTGCCATACAAAGTCAAGGACGATCAATTGCCTGTAAAAATGGGTATCACTGTTTGAGTGACGTTAATATCTGAACCAGCAGGTAAGTGCATATATTAGATCCACAATTTAGTGCGCAGTTTATATAACATATTTTCGTCTTGCGCGCTTGCACGTACACAAAAGGTTTGCTTAGATTTAAATTCATAAAACAAATCAAAGAGATTATGAATTGTATATCATTTGATTAACTTGACGCATAAATCGAGTTCTGTCTTTTTCATAATTAACTATAAACAAAATGCCATGTTTGTTGACTTTTAAAGTCTTATTTAAACTTTGTTATGTAGAGTGGCCTTTCTCAAACCGCTCCTACGCTGCTATTATTTTAAGTTCGACATTGCTTCTGCCTTGAGTTTCAGATGTGACAAGTTTTAAGCTTTGTTGTTGTTTTTAGTCACTCGAGCAGACTTCATATTGATTATTACATAACGTTAAAGATGCGTTACACCTTTACTCTTATGTTTAAATTTTTTATCTTGCCAAAGTCTAACCTACTTTACTTATATCTAAAATTCTATAAATAGAACAAATTAATATTATTAAGAACTGGAAAACTTCAGGAATGATATCGATTGTGTCAAAGGGCATAATACGTTTGACTTTGACTTAAGAGATAAGCTAATTGACTGAACTGCCAAGCTAAAACTTAGCAACGATTTAAATGTCTGAAACAAATGACGTTTTTAAAAAGAAAATTTAATATGCAAACGACCATTTGCGTGATGTCAAATTAAATTTTATAAGGTTGTTTGTATATTGATATTTAATTTGAATTAATATTTTGTTCTTTTGTGTGTTTTTATTTTTGTATTGTATGATTGTATTTTATAATTAGGTTTTAATTTGATTATCGATTTATTAATCTGGAACTGGATTACGGACGTTATTATGTTCTTCCTTATGGCTTTTGTGTTGTTATCCCATAAATAAACACTGCAGCTTAGGAAAAAAAATTACATCGTCTTTGTTTTAGCAAAGTCCAGTGACTCTCATGTTATATGTTTGTGTACAAATATAAACAAACGACGCCCCGGCCCTAAATGCAGCCAAAATTGAGTTATTTGGCACTTTTTTAATTGGATATTGGTCGTAGTGAAGTCTCCTCAAGGAAATAGTGTTAGGATTAGCGTTACTTAGGATCAGTGTTGAAGGATAATGGGTTATGGTTAGAGATGCGTTAGATAGTACGCGGTTATGTTATCATTACCAGCACTGTTCATAGGAACACACCGTTTCAAAAACTCTCAAGGCTTCTTCGAAATGTTGTATTTTAGTTTGCTCACGTATGAACGGTAAAATAATGGAGGGGATATGAGAAAACATTCCTAATTAAAGGTGGTTGTTCCGATTATGTGTATTGTGTTCTCTACCTTGATATGAGGCCTGCATTGCACAACACCCCCTCAAGTTCTGTGGGAAACAAACTTGCGCGTTTTTATGGTCAGACGGCCAATAATGCCTGGGTGCCAAAGCCCTATTGCAATACTGTGCTAAAAAAAGTGGGGTTAACCCTAAAACGGCGGTTTTTTGTTTTATCTGGGGGAAATGAAATGGATTCGAGGGCGTTACCCTTTAAAATTTCAGGACGACAATGAGAAAAAAATACGGCCCCTTCATTGATATTCATAAGCGATACTATTCCGGGTAATAAGGGGGGTCCCAATACGATCGGAACACGCCCCTTTAAGAGCAAAATCGAAAACATGTCAAAGTTGAAAAATAATGGATAATTTTGGCTTTTTAAATCATAGGGAGTGACTTTCCAATGGTTCATTTTGGGATTGTGTGATAATTAAAATGTACTTTACTTTGGTAAACGATTTTGCAGCATCGTTTACCAAAGTCACGTAACGTACATTGTAAAACGATTTTACACCATCGGTCCAATTGATTGGTTATTCCAGAAGTTATAGGATTGTAATAAAAAAAATGGTAATAATAAAGTGTAAATATGCATAAAGATATTTAAGTGGTATAGTGATGGCTAGTCAGAGGAGGAGCCAATCAGAGGGAACCGGATGAAAAGTAACATTTGAGTCAATTCTTAGGCATAATCATATCAAAATACATATCTTGCAATGTAAGCATACGAGAGTTTTGTTGATGCCGTCAATAGTGATCACGCAATGAGATTCGTCGAAATTATAATGTACTGAATAACCATACATATCCTGGCTATTGGTATTATTGTCCAGATGTTAATATTGCTGATTTTGATTAAAACAGAGAATGCTGAAAACAATGGCGCCATGTGACAGCCTTTCTGAAATGGCTTAATCCCATAAAAACTCATTTGGTTGCAACTGGAAGTGCCCATGGCGAAGCCAATCGTAAATATATCTTATACGAAGGCAATACTAATATGTGGCGACGATGACCCTGTGTCGGTAATTTTCTTCTTTACAGTTGATAAATTGCATCTCAAAATTTTAAAAGTTGATACTAAGATATAATCTGTGATCGGACCCATGCGGCATTTAAGTTGAATATCAAGGATAGGCGATAACATCTGGAGCCAGCGGCTGGCCAAAATATTTTTTTTCAGCTGTACTATATTTTTTCTACGTAACAGAAAATCAAAACAAACAGCTTTCCTTCATCAGCATCCACCATCATCGTCGTCATCATCGTCGTCTACGTCGTCGTCGTCATCATCGTCATCATCATCATCATCATCATCATCATCATCATCATCATCTTGGTCGTCATCGTAATCGTCATCTTCATCTTCGTCATCATTGTCATCTTCATCGTCGTCACCATCATCATCGTCATCATTGTCACCATCGTCATAATTATCATCAAAGGTGTATCCGCTAAAATTCAGCAATGACCTGAGGTTTATGCCCGGGGTTTTGTTTATAACACTAGCGTAACAATGAACGACCAAAATAGCATCTCCCGAATACCTGAAGTAAATACTCTACGATAATTCTCAAAAACTCGGTGGCTATACGATAAGTTGGCGGCAACAGCGCCAACAAGTGTTATAAATATGTATTTGATATAAATAAAGCTAAAAATAGGGCATTCTAGTCGCACGTTTTGTTACGTTGTATTTTGCACAAATTACACCAAAAATTAACAAGTGATTATAGAAAAGTCTGTGCTCTGATGAGGTATACTTTGGAAGTTAGATCGGGTAGAGTAAATTCACGGTACTATTATCACTTAAAAGTCTCTTAAAATGATGTCAATGTTTGCCATTTCTATCTGTTCGTGATTAAGTTGTAAACTTAATAATAAATGCCGACATACGTCTGTATGGCTATTATTTCAACCAGAATGAGCTCAGCAGACCAAAAGTATATCCATACCGTCTAGGTAGCTTCGATTGTGTTTAACGACTTAAGAATGACTGACTTGATGGAAAACGAAGGATGGAGGGGAGGGAGTAGGGTTCCAACAATAATTGCCATTAGAAAATAAAAAGGTTAATCGATTCTTCTTTATCATTTGTTATATATTTACACGTAGATTAGGAAAATAAGACCTCGTGCCTAAGGCTAATTAATTGGGAGGGGAAGTGGTTCCAACCTATTCATCTCATTAACGGGTCGGCAAATTTGTATTTTCAAAAGAAGCGTATAGACAATTGCGAGAAAAAACGTAACAAAATATTTACCGTTAGCAATTGCTAAAACAATATTGGTTCCTATACGACCTTGTCCACTTGATTATTAAAGCAAAATCATAAACTGCACTTTATTCCGTTGACGTTAAAAAAAAAAAAAAAAAAAATGAACATACGCGCCATGGCTACAGAGCTATGCGCTCTGTAGCCATGCGCACCGATACACTCTAATATCAAAACAGCCCTATTATAATTATTATACACCCCAAAACCATTGCACTCCTGGATGGAAAACGAAGGATGGAGGGGAGGGAGTAGGGTTCCAACAATAATTCCCAATTAGAAAATAAAATGTTAATCGATTCTTCTTTATCATTTGTTATATATTTACACGTAGATTAGGAAAATAAGACCTCGTGCCTAAGGCTAATTAATTAATTATTTAATGCGTTTATTTTCCTGTGCACCCTAGTTGGGAGGGGAAGTGGTTCCAACCTATTCATCTCATTAACGGGTCGGCAAATTTGTATTTTCAAAAGAAGCGTATAGACAATTACGAGAAAAAACGTAACAAAATATTTACCGTTAGCAATTGCTAAAACAATATTGGTTCCTATACGACCTTGTCCACTTGATTATTAAAGCAAAATCATAAACTGCACTTTATTCCGTTGACGTTCACTACAAAAGGCACATTCCCCATGAAATCATGAGGTGACCAAATGCAAATTTCATCATTAACCTTAGCAAGTCTTTAGTTATGGTATAAGCGATAGGAAAAGTTGTGTGTGTGCTTCCAGAGTTGGCGCCACTTTTGTGTTCCTCCCTCACCAAAGACACAAATGCCCGTCGTACATTTGAGTCACATTAGAAAGAAGAAGAAGAATAAAAAAGAAGAAGGAGAAGAAGAAGAAAAAAAAAGAAGAAAAAAGCAATTCCCTTTGGAACAATTCAAGCTGGTTTTATTCTACACACTTAGGAATTGAAACTGCTACATGGATTCAATGATTTTACATCGAAGTAAATTGCAAATTTCAAGGTGTGAAATTATATTTATTTGTTCACACACGTTGTTTACTGACGCATAGCTTCAGCAAGTCATGGATCGATGCTTCAAATAACACTCAAACATGTTTTAACAGGTTTAAAAAAATGTAGGTACCTACATTCACTGGATCGCGTGATTTTTGCTAACAATAACACGACTTGTCCAAGTTCTATTGCCAAATATTACCACTAAAATGATTTAAACAAAAATAAGTGTGTTATGCTCATCGGCTGCCTCTCCTTTGACAGCTTTTACGATTAAGAAAAACATAGAACTTTCACGATATTGAGAGTGAAGTTTTAACCGATTCACACAAGCAAAGTATATTTCCAAATTACGTGGAATTTTCGTGACTCATCCGAGTGATACTTCTTCAGCACTGGTGGCTAGGGCTGGGGTACTTGCTACCGCTATTTGAATCATGTGATCGGACAGAAGCTGCTGAATCACGTGATTCAATTAAAAGTTTCTTGTAGGAATCAGGCAGGTGGTGGCGGCCGCTGTCCTTATTGAGGTCCGGCTGGTTAGAAGCGATGTATATCGCCTCTTTTACTCCTCTTTGAAACCACCGGGGGTCTGTATCCAGGATCTTATTAAACGTCCTTAGGGTCAAAACTATGTTTCGCACCCTTGAGATGATCACCGACAGGGGATGTCTCCCGCTTGTGCTCATACAGTCTCTTACCCAACGGTCTTTCAGTCTCACCTATATAGTGAGAGGGGCAACCCGGCATTTGATGTTGTAAATTGTCCATGTGCGATCCAACAACTGAGGTTTGTCCTTAGGAGAAACTAGAAGGCTCCGAATGGTATTAGTCGGACGGGACGTGAACGGTGACACCAGCTTTATGTATTTTTCTGTTCAGAGACACCCTTGACGTAAGGGAGGGTGATGTGGCCCTTGGGTGGGTGCTCAGCCCGTCTTTGAGGTTTATCACTCAGTTTCGTACTGGAGGGGGAGCTCTACGCCCACTTAGTATAACCATAGATGGACAGCGATTTTTTGACATGATCTAGTTCCTTATCCAAAGCAACAGAGTCCAATAGTCTTGGCACGGTGGGTTAATGTTCTGATAACTTTCCAACTTATGTTCAAGGGGCTGATGGCTGGCAAAGTTCAAATACTGATCTGTGTGTGTACTTTTGCGATACACACGGAAGGAGAGTGAGCCATTCTGGTTGCGTGTTATTAAAGTGTCCAACATGGCAATGGTGTTGTTATTCTCATGCTCAACCGTGAACTTGATGGAGTTATGAATGGAGTCATCCACATATCTACCCCAATACGGGGGAGGGGGAGAATGAAAAGAGGTGATTAGTTTTCTCCTCAAAGTTCTCTATGAAGAGGTTGGCAATTATGGGGCTCACAGGTGAGCCCATCGCAGCACCTTCACGTTGAATGTAGAACCTGCCGTCGTACATGAAGTAAGTTGTTTTCAAACACGTACGAAGCAAATCCGTCACTTGATCTGGGTTCAGATCCGTCCTGTCTCCAAGTGAATTAAAAAAAAAAAAAAAAAAAAACTCAGTTTCGTACTGGAGGGGGAGCTCTACGCCCACTTAGTATAACCATAGATGGACAGCGATTTTTTGACATGATCTAGTTCCTTATCCAAAGCAACAGGGTCCAATCCCAGTGGGCAATCGACGCTGGAACGTCGAAAAGACGTCGAGAGTTTTAGAAATTTACACACTATTTATGTCGAAAATGCAAATCGATTTGACGTCGTTCTTAAAACGTCGATTCAATTTGCATTCTCACGGTAGTAACACCAAAGCTTTTAAGAGTACACATATACCCGCTATGTCATCAGCTGAACACTTTGAGCCCGTCTTTGAGGTTTATCACTCAGTTTCGTACTGGAGGAGGAGCTCTACGCCCACTTAGTATAACCATAGATGGACAGCGATTTTTTGACATGATCTAGTTCCTTATCCAAAGCAACAGAGTCCAATCCCAGTTGGCAATCGACGCTGGAACGTCGAAAAGACGTCGAGAGTTTTAGAAATTTACACACTATTTATGTCGAAAATGCAAATCGATTTGACGTCGTTCTTAAAACGTCGATTCAATTTGCATTTTCGACGTAAATTTATAAAAACCGTCGACCTGTTTTCGACGTGCCAACGTCGTTTCGACGTCGCTCTAAACGACTATGCCCGCTGGGATGATAGTCTTGGCACGGTGGGTTAATGTTCTGATAACTTTCCAACTTATGTTCAAGGGGCTGATGGCTGGCAAAGTTCAAATACTGATCTGTGTGTGTACTTTTGCGATACACACGGAAGGAGAGTGAGCCATTCTGGTTGCGTGTTATTAAAGTGTCCAACATGGCAATGGTGTTGTTATTCTCATGCTCAACCGTGAACTTGATGGAGTTATGAATGGAGTCATCCACATATCTACCCCAATACGGGGGAGGGGGAGAATGAAAAGAGGTGATTAGTTTTCTCCTCAAAGTTCTCTATGAAGAGGTTGGCAATTATGGGGCTCACAGGTGAGCCCATCGCAGCACCTTCACGTTGAATGTAGAACCTGCCGTCGTACATGAAAGTAAGTTGTTTTCAAACACGTACGAAGCAAATCCGTCACTTGATCTGGGTTCAGATCCGTCCTGTCTCCAAGTGAATTATCGTTCTTGAGAAGCTCTTCAACAATCACTAGGCTCTCGTCCACTGGGACATTAAAGTATAACGCTGTCACATCGTACGAGACCAGACATTCACTAGGAGTCAGATGAAATCTGGACAGTTTGTTCACCAAGTCAACGCTGTTGTTTAAGTGTCTCTCTGTCTTACCTACCAAGGGAGATAAAATACCCGCAATATGTTTTTCAGTGTTGTATGTGATGGACTCCCTTCTGGCCACAATTGGACGAAGGGGGCAAGTTGTTTTATGCACCTTCGGAAGTCCGTACACTGTTAAAAAATTTCCGTAAATTTACGGAAATTTCTGGCAGCAGTATTTCCAGACATTTTTAGGGTAAATTTACAGAAATTTCTGTCAATTAACGGAACTTTGACAGTAATTTTACAGAAATTTGTCTCATATTACGGAAAAAAATGTGTATTTTAACAGAATTTTTCCGTAATTTAAAATTACGGAACCAAAAAAAAAGTCCGGAAATATTGCTGCCAGAAATTTTTGAAATATTTCCGTAAACATTTTTTATGTTTTTTGTTTTTTATTGTTTTCTCAAACAGATTTTCCGTAAATTTACGGAAAATCTGTTTTCTTAATTTATGGAAATTTTTAACAGTGTAGAACTTGGGAACCACGGAAGTAGTTGGATACAGCTGTCTATAAAGTCTCTGATCAATAGCCTCCTCCTCTTTGAGAGCCTTTAATTGGTCAATCAGTTGGTTCTTGTACTTAGCCGTGGGATCCTTTTTAATATTCACATACGTATTTGTGTCACTTAGTAACTCTTTGGCTTTCTCTTTGTAGGTAGCAGAATTCAACACCACAGTCGACCTCCCTTTGTCGACAGGCAAGATTGTAATAGACCTGTCAGATTTGAGAGTATGTAATGCTGTACGTTCCTCCTTGGTAATGTTGCTATAAGGAACTTTCGCGTGTTCCAAAATGTCAATACAATCCAATCTAAGTCGTGCAGCTTCATCCATGTCACGTCTTGTAGGAATCAGGCAGGAACTTTCACATTTCAGAAAAATCTGGTATAAAAATGTCCGCGCTTAAAGATATGAGCCGTGATATAGATGATGTGACATTTGCAGCCTGGACATTTAGTTAATTTTGTGGAGCCCCCTGTTAGTGTAAGAGAGAAAGTCTGAAAACTGACGGGCAATCGCCCCTTTACTTTGCATGGAGAAATTTCGTTGTTATTGCTGTAACTTTTGTTTAAAATTACATGATACTAACATTCTTATTGAGCATGCTTGCTTATGTTACCAGCTTTATATTGTGATGTGGGTCAGGCCAGGTTCTTCAAGTAATTTTTGACCAGATTTTATGTGGTCTGTCATAAAAACTACTGTAATATTTTACACAGGGCGCCCTGAATGTCAACATATGACATGATAGGTCACATCAATAGTGGAATACATTGAGGTTTGTAGCTGTACCGATACCATCAGTTTCCACGGTAGCAAGTGGTACTGATACTTACAGATTTCAACTTGAGGTACCCAGATGTTCTGATTTTACAGATTTCAAAGTACCTTGAGGAAGCGACACGTACAGATTTCAAGGTAACTACAGGGTGAGGTAAAAAAAATTGACCCTGAATGCGTCCGCCATTTTGAATTTCCAAATAACATATCTCTAACATATGTGGTATCATCAGAAAGCCATTATCTGTAATTTGCTGCAAAGATAATTCCAATCGGTTAGGTATAGGCCGAGCTACAGTCTTTTGAATCAAGTAGTCAGCTTTTTCCCCCTATCCACGGATTCCCGTTTTAATGCACGGCGGCCAAGACGCCCAAAATGACAATAAGGGTATGTCTATGCTTATGTCAAATAAAGTGTTATCATAAAGGTGTAAAAGCTATTGATAATGGTAAGTTTATTTGAAACACTTTTTTCAAGATGTGGCATATTTTGGTCTACAAATATAGAAAATATTTTAAACCTCGAAAGGTTGTCATCGATATCTGTTCCTTCATATGGTATGATTCATTCAACTCCTCCAGAAACTTTATTTATTTATTATTTATTACAATTTAGAGGACCGAGACCTCAGACGTATACCCAACAGTGGTTAACCACTCTACCAGGGGTATCCCTCGAAACTGACCAGAACGGCTTGGGACAATCAGGGGTTACCACCCTACTCTTCTCGACACTGACTGTGATATACATAATACAGGTATGACTCTCTGTACATGGGACCGACGGTTTAACGTCCCCTCCGAAGGACGGGATATTCTCGCTGTCCATTTGCCCAAGTCCAAATGAACCACGGGGAGAGCGGAATTCTAGTTTTAATCAATATTTTCTTATACAAATTAATCCAGAATTTAGTACCGGCTAATGTAAATCCCAGCTAGTGGCCCTACCGGGGTTTGAACCTGTGACCTCTGCATCAATATCCTAACCAGTGGGCCACGCTTTCCCTTACTGATACATGTATAATGTTACTTTATTTTTCAAATGGTTGTTATGAGTGATGAGGATGTAGAAACGTTAAAAGGTCATCGATGGCAAATTGTGACTGAATTTTGTGGAATTAAATAGCATCACATTTATTCTGCAGTCAATAAATAGCCAGATTTTCTTCAGGACACTGATTTCCTTCGCTGAAGTGAATCCGTGAACAGGGTGCAAAACCGACCACTTGATTCAAACGACTGTAGCTCAGTCTATACCTAACCGATATGAATGATCGTTGAAGCAAATTAAAGATAATGACCAAAGCTTTCAGATGATACCACATATGTTAGATATATGTTACTTAAAAATTCAAAATGGCGGACACAATCTGGGTCAATTTTTTTTACTCACCCTGTAGCTCTACAGATTTTAAGTTATCATACCATCAAGAAGTTTCCTGTGTCTTGATTGGATAAGCGCGTGAATTTACTGACGTGATATTTCTTGCATCATATCCTCTGATCCTCTCTCGATGCCCGTATTAGGTTAGTGAAGAACTACGCATGCGCAAGAGTTTCACATTATACAAAGTCATGAACCAGTGGTCCAGTTTGGAGCTACTGTCAACATTAGAAACGACGGGGTTCTAACAAGATTTCGATCATTTTCCCCACAATGATATGAACTTCGGCATTTAGCTTACAGCTAATTTAGGTTTGAGAATCAGAAGAATGCCAAATTAAATGGAGTTCATTCACAATAGTCTATGTCACTGTAAATTCGACAACCTTGTACTCTTCTAACGTAAACGTAGTGCAATATTCTATTCACGGATAGATCCATGTTGTGAATTTACCTTTTGATGTTTATCTTTAACATTTATAAGCCTATGCTTTGGTGTTTTACTAAGAGTCCTAATTAGCCTCAGGCTGCGCCCTCGTACAAGTCCAAGTAATCAAACACAGTAGCCAGAGACGAATACATCGTCTGGCTGCTTCATTGAATTCGGCAAGGTCCTTGTGTGTGCATGATTGCTCCAACAGTAGGCAAACCAAAAGATGTTCCATTGCCTGTGATGCTGTTCCACAACCACTAACAGCATCCTGATCTGCGTCTAGGTAGAACACACAACGATATACAAGGAAGTCGTTAAATATATTGAGAGCTTATCTGCGCGAGAAAGGTCTTTTTTAGAACTTCTGAGGGTTACAAAACCGGCATTTAGCGGCGATTCTAGCAAAATGTTATGTCAACTAAAGTAAATAGCATGGCGGTGACTACAAGACCAGCTTTTTAGTCATTATTAGGGCAGGTAGAAATCGCTATTTGGACAAAGGAAAGGAAGGAAAGGAACCGGAGTTTCGGAAGCTAATCTTGCTTTCAGTGCCGCTCAAGTAACGCTAAAACGATTAAAAAGGATGATGAAAGTGATCTGAACAATCTGACAAATCACAATTCAATGAAACCACATTCATATGGATTGAGGTATAAGGCATGGTCCGAGCTTCTATATCTACTCAATCATAGATAAAAAGGGCATTGCGACGATTTGCCATGTTTCAGGTCACGCAAATGAAGGAAGCATCATCAGACGCTCTGTCAGACTCCACCGTCAAACCTTCACTGGTCCAAAACTCATCCACTAAACTCCCAGTCACTGCTTCATTTGTCGCAAAACATCAGGTTAAGCCTACTTCCTACTTGCAATGTCACCACCTTCGTCAGTGAATAGTCCAAGGCCGCCTAGACCAAATCCGAGACCTTGTTCTAACATCAGCAATGGCATGTGGAGGGTCAAGAAACCCCAATTCACAAAGTGTTAACTTGGAAGATGTAATCCAATTTTATGGTGAGTTGAGCACTGTAGAATCTGAACCATGATGTTTTTACACCATGATACAGCTATTCTGCCACTGTCAGTCGTACACAATTCAATAATCATCCATTGACGCTTAGCCACTGCAATGTCAATATCAACTATAATTTGTTTTGGTTGAGTTTATTGTTGAAAAACAATTTAGTTATTTGAATATTGCTGACTGTTGAAACGCTTTGTACTTCGAAAATTTGAAATTTGTAGAATGTAATGACGCGTTTAATTGCGAGACATTTTGCTGTAGCCTACATCTTACCAAAGGATTTTGAAACATGGAACTTTTTAACCACTAATTTTGAAACTTCACTTGATAGACATTCAGATCTTATGATGCGCATTCGTCTAAACACTGGCAGACTTTGAAATTTATACGCTCTCCTATGGGCAGCCTTTTAAGATTGTGCATGAGTGGGCATATAATCGTGTCTGGTTGCAGAAAATATCAACTTGGCCGCCTTGTGTTGTAGTGATTGTGAACGATCATTGCCATAATCAAGGCGGGATAGTACCAGTGCTCATGAAGTGTGTCATAGTCCAGAATGCGTTTAGTACGGCGAATATTGCGAGGCTGATTTAAGATATATTGCTGTTAGTTTATGTGCCTAGTGCATTAAAAGACGAGAATCAAATATGACGGTGTCAGATGGCTTTGTGACATGTTTTTTAGGACATTTATATAGGGGGCTCTATGTTCGCCTTACTGAATAAACCAGTATTAATGAATTATTTAATGCCACCAAAGGGTCGGATGTATTGGGCCGGCCTGCGCTATAAAATAATTCTGATGATTTTTGTCATTTGGACATCGCAGATATTCTTTGTATAAATTCAATCATCTAGGATAGCATCCCAATATGGTCACGATAAAAGTATGGAATGAAACAAGGTGTGATGATACTCTCACCAGATTTAACTTCAATTTCTTCTTCTTATCGTGTCTAAACACTGTGGTTCTCAAATATGATCCGGCCAGAGATGGGTCTGGCTGCTTCACTCACAGCTGTTGGTGTACATAGACGGTTCACCCACTTGTATCAGTATCGACAGAAAAAGATAACTAATTCGAAGCCATGCCATTAACATGTCTTATATTAAAGATAATTGTATAATAATTGGTTAGAAACGTCAAAAAATGAAGACAAAATTGTCCTTTGGTTTAAAAATGCAGCAAAACTAGGGAATTGACTGAAATTCAGCTGAAAAATCCAATATGGCGGCCATGAAGTGTGCTGTATATAGATAGTTATCTTTTTCTGACCATCTTTGTAACTATGTTGAAGCCATGCAATTTTAATGTCTTATATGAAAGATAATTGAATAACAATTACTTATAGAGTTAAAAAATTGAAGACAAAATTGTCCCTTGGTTTAAAAAAAAGCCTTTTAGTTAAAAATACAATATGGCGGCTATGAAACAAATGTCCGGTGCCTAACCCTGTGAATGTTCCGCAAGTCCTTGTTTTTGTGCATTGTTCTGGAAAAGTAATGGACATCAAATAGACAAATCTGCTCCAGTCATTTGCCAAACCATATAGAATTGTTCCATTGTCCCGTGGTGCTGTGTTTCCAAAACCACATGTAAGTGTCCTGATCCTGCTCCAGGTATCGGCCCCATTTTGCAGGGAAACTTTTAGATCGGCCAATTCTGGCTCTCAACCTGCTGAGGCATCGATCCGCCACCCAGCCCATTAGTAGATCCCATCTCCAGCCGTTAGATGCTCAACCAGTTTCACTGCCAATATAATTACTTGGCTACGGCAATGTCTGTGTTCTTTGCCCAAGGCGACTCTCCAAGTTGCAAGGGGCAATAACCTTGGAGAGGGACAGTTGATCAAGATAAAAAAGAAGTTTGGGGTGCCGATTAAGACTTAAGCGAAAGCTGGGTAACAATGCATGCTTGGAATAAATGTACACGGGTGGAGAAGAAATGGTAGAACTCAGAAATTCACGGCTACTAAAACGAAATTAATAAGAGAGAATCCAAGCTCGATCGCGAGCGCCATGCATAGGGTGTATAGCAACTAGAGCTATCATAAATTTAATCGATCGCGATATCAGTTGATACCTGACCCTGATTCGAAAGTCGTGGATGGCTGAGTCTTTAGTGCTGGAGATTAATATGTAATGTGAAATCTGTATCTCTAAATATTCTCTTGTGTTTCCACTAAGGGTTATCTTGTTACGGAAGCCTACAGCTGGGGGGGGGTGGGGGGGGGGGGGGGGGGGGGGTGGTCCGATAGCATATAAAAGGCAACTTGCGAACCCCTCAATCGTGTTTTCGTCCATTATTTTTACAATTTTGATTCTAAGATTTACAATAGTCTTATATATGGACATGTTAACAATAAGTAATAATAAAATAATAATATAATAATAAAATCGTGTTTTTCTTAAAGGGGATTAACCCGTTTAAGTCTATAAATTTTTCATCTTATAGAATGGCCCTCACCCAAAACCCCCTCTATAAATTTCGTGGCGGAGTTTCTCAACCCGTTTTTGAAGTGAGAGCTAAAAACGTTTTTTTTTTTTTTTTTTTTAATAAAATAATTCAATTGTAAACTTCATATTGGTCGACCAAATTGAGGCATATTTGCGTGCTCATAACAACTCCCAAACCACACATCATTTAGCATTGCGTTTCACGGTAACATTAGAAAAAACAGTAGCTTCTCTGAATATCAAAATTGTGCTCACTTCCGGTCCCTGTGGACGAGGCTATTAAACGTCGGGCCAGGACCTGTAATATTTCCAAATGAAATATGTCGTTACCCAGTTGGTTTGTTTAGGTATATAGAGAACAAAAATGAACGACCAGAGATACAAACCTTGGGGATTGGAGGGGGCTAAAATCCATGCATTTGGTCGGTTTTAATCACGTAAACACCAAATGGCTATGGTGTCTGTAATATAAGTATTTTGGGTTGTGATGATGTTGCGTATTGTTCATACTCATGCAGTGTTCACCGTCCCTATCCTTTTTGTTTGGCCATCAAAAGGACATAAAATTACATTTCCCAAAGTCTGGGACACAGCTGGGACATTCGCTTAAGTCAATCTGATACCATCTGCACTTGACTAGATGAGTATCCTTAGCAACTGAAATCCCCTTTTAACATTTTAAAGGTAATTAGCTCGATTCTATTATGCTATATTATTCCTTTGATCCTCAGCCCCTCGAGTAACAATCATGGTTACGCACCCACCACAGCTAGGCGTATAATGATGTATGTTTTTATGCATATGGACGCGAACCAACTGATTAACTGTCGTCACCCCCTACTGGGGTCATTCGGCTCTCACTGAATTTCAAATTACTATATTTTTTTTTTTATTTCGAGTGTGGCTTGCTTCCTTTACTCGCATGTTCACATCTGCATGACACATCGAAGAGCTCTATACTTAAATCAAATATTTGTTTTTTCTAGCCATACTTGAGTAAGAACATTTGAATGGTTTTTACGTGTCAGCCTCATATCAAAATCGAAGAAAACCCTTGATCCAATCGATATTTCTGTCTCTCCGCCTGTATTTTGAGAAGGTTTGATACCTTTTATCGTTTGATCAGAAACGTGTTTGCTAGGACTGTAAAAAAGAATGATAAATACACATTAAACGTTCTGTGTGACTCGTCTGGATAAGGTTAGCACATCTAGAGTGCGTCCTTTTTAACAGTGTAACATTTTAACGATCCATGTTAGTTGTGTCGTGGAATGTTGAGCTCTGTTCACAATAATATTTCATTTCATTTCATTTTATTCTTATCTCAGACATATACATAAAATAATGGAGAAAATAGCAAAAATTAATATAGCAAATTATTGCACATAATAAATGACAGCTAAACACTGCATACACATAACTGGGAAAGAAACTGCAAAAGGGGTTTATAAGAGCAAATATACCTAAGTTACCAAGGATAGCCCAAAAAGCTTTTTTAATAAAAAGCTTAATTCCATTGGGGCCTTAACAAAATAGGAAACCTGGGGGCAGCAGACACAGAGGCAGGTATTAAAACCATCTAAACCTGAACTAAGCTTAAATTTGTATCAAGCCTGTTAAACTTGTTAAAAGGTTAACGCACTATTATACGATGACTGAGACTGAGAGAGTGAGAGAGCTGTAAATATAAAATATTATTAAAAAACAAAAAACAATTTTTATATCAATGGGCAATATATAAACTATTGTCACTTTGGAAGGGCTCTTTATTGAAATAGAGTTTACAGCCTAACTTAGGATTTTTGCAGGTAGATATTCAGATACCAACGTTCCACCACTTAAATCCAACTCCAATCCGTAACAGGTGGTGTCGTTCACTTGTTGTTCACATTCCACAATGGAAAGTCAACGCAAGAGCATGAAACAATTTGTGGGACGATTATTGACATAATCCCCAATTATATTGGAGCTTTCAAGAACATGGTCACTTGACCTTCTGATGTCACGATCCTTCTTATCGTGTCCAACACTGTGGTTCTCAAATATGATCCGCCAGGGAGATGGGTACAAATGTCTGGCTGCTTCACGAATTCTGCAAGGTCGGCGTGTTTGTGCATTGTTTGCTCCAGCAGTGGGCAGTCCAAGAGATTTTCCATGTCTGTTGTGGGCTTGGTGCTGTTCCCCAACCCAGGTAGTGCCTGATCTGCTTCCAGTTAGTCCCCTTCTGCAATGAAACCTTAGATCGGCCAATTCTTGTCACTTTTGGAAAGGGCTCTTTATTAAATAAAATGATTTCACATTTCACGTTCTACTGGCCGTGAGCAGAAGGTACATTAATCTCCATAAAATGATAATGGCCGCAAGAAACCGTTGAGAGTAGTCTAGGGATTCGAATATAATGTAACCAACAACACCGTGACTGTCAGTTTGGGTGAACCAATCACAGACGTGGTCTACCATAACGTACAGAATCATTCTTTACTCCGCGATAGTTGCATTGTTTCTTTATATGCTTTATCATTAAAATACGCTGAAAATAATATCAAGTAAGATTCCAGAACGAAATTAATCATTAGTTTGTCGTTTTCCTTCTAGCGAAATAGAAAAATGTGCCATTTGTGTTTTATTATTTAATTACTTCCTGTGGGAGGTGGACATGAAAAGATAAAATGGGCACCATGTAAAACCTGTCTCCCCTGTCCAATCTCGTCGGCCAAAAATCTCTTCAAAGATTCGTTAGGTATCCGGTTTCGGTATGTTGTGCATGTATTGAGTGTCGTTACGTCCGTATTTACTCGGATTTATCGTCTAGAGTCAGGGAAAGGCCATAATTTGATTATAATTATACCTCATTTAGGAAATTATTCATACACCCATAATCGCTATGAGCCATTTTAAAAAGTCCGGTTGTTGTTTTTTTAACTAATATTGTCTAATCATGAGAATACGAAAGGTAAGTTTATTTCAGTCATCTCCACACCATGGTTTAGCTGATACAATATTCGCCAAATGCCTTTTTTTAGATTTGACAAGTGTAGTGAGCGAGATGTAGTTGGAATGAATTGCGGTAAATGATTAAATGATGAAGTCGTCCGTATTTCCTTATTATATAGTCTCAATATTAACAATATGTCAAGGCGATGTCGCTTGCTATAAGACGTCATGAATAGACATGCAAGATTACACTTCTTTTTCATCGAAAAGTAGTTATGTGAATTTTGATATAATTTAGATTACTATGTATTTAAGAATGTAAGCACGAAAGGTAGAATTTGGTTCCCGTCATCAGGATTTGGATGGAATCTGTGAATCAGTCGACAAATTTGCCTGCAAAGCACTACAAATATTGGCGGATGAACGTGGGAATTTCTTTGAATACAACGCAATCCTGCCACGTCTTGGTCTGATTTTTCAATGAATTGAAAATCATCGCAGCCCTGCATCGACAGATTCGTAACGGAATAATAATAAGATACGTGGAGTTGGGCTTATGTAACTCCAGATACTTATTTTGGTGTGAAACATATTGAGCCTAGAAAGCTGTTTTAGTGATGTAATTGCCTGTGCAGTGTCACACCAACCGGGTAAAGATGTCGCTAATAGTGGTATCAAAGAAAATACCGCGTTATCACATTTCGGCTTTTGAATTGTATGAACGCGAGAGCAACATGTGTTAATTTTTTAATCCCGCATAGAGTATGGTATTGGTCGACCAAAAAAGGGCAATTTGTGCGCCAAACTTCCAAACCAAACACCCAAAAAAATTTTGTCCTAAGATTTCACAGGGCAAATGAGAAAAATACATATCTTTCTTCATATCAATAATGCGGATCTCTTCGGGTAATTGGGGTCTTGGATGGCTTGTTAGCGAGTGAAACCATGTCCCTTTTAATTCGTTATGATTATTATATTGCTATTATCATGCATTATTAGATAATAAATCCTTAAAACCATTTTAGACATTTAGAATGTCCGCATATTCAGCTTTTTTTTTTATGTAAAACCCTTTCTTTGTATTTTCCCACGTTTCGCATCCTCGTAACGTCAATCCTTTGTACATTGCGCTTTATTCCGTCCCAATAATACCGCAGCATTAGTAGCAGTGGTGGATAGTAGCAGTAGTGTATAGTAAATTGGATAGCAAAGAATTATTCTCATCTTTAGCATTAAATCGATATCTTATATTTTAATTAAATATTAAATACACTTAAATGATAAAATATTTTCAAGACTTAAAAGGACCTGGCACACATGCCCACATACCTATACAAACGTCCCTTTGCCTAATGTACATTGACTCAAACACAGCGCACTACACTCTATAGTGATCACTACAAGGCATTGCATATTACCACTATCTATTAACTTGTCGTGTTGGCTTCCTCTTATAATTATTTATTAGTAAGCGTTTAAAAAGCTTCTTCTTTAACAATACAGAGTGCTCTAGTATTATAACCCGGGAGCTAGCACACATTTGGTAACACATCTCAAGTACACAAGTTTTAGTGATTAATATGTGAACAGACTGACAGAACCCCATGACTTGATCTTAAGTGCCGCATAGTGGGCCTTAATGAGAGGGGGCCAAAAACAAAGTTTGTACAGGGGTCAAATTTGTAAATGATCCATCATATTGAGAAATCACCCCATGTCTGGTCCGACCATAGGATCAGAAAAGGTATAATTTGTAATAGGTACACAGCCTAAATGTTTCAGAGTTATAGCTAAAAAACAGCAAAAAATTCAATATACGGGTCCTTTCAGTTTTACAGGGGTCAAAGTTTAAAATTGCTGCCTGTGCTCCGATTTTTGGATAAAAAATGGTGCAAATTATTGGTGGAGCGTCCCTCGGCTCAAATTAAGGAATCGTTTTAGTGTCCTCAAACGCTTGCCTTAAGAACGCAGGGGGTTGTAACAAGATCAACCCCATTGAAATGCAATGGACTTTGACCTTCTGTGCCCCCTCCATCGGTAAATAAGCATTAATACAGCAAACTATTCTTAGTTTTCATCTCTATCAGAACCCAACCACTCATTTGCACCCTTAGTTTTAATCCCCCTCGAAAGCAACTTTAAAATTTGACCCCTGTACAACTGGAAATTGACACCTTAGTATTGATTTTGGCTGTTTTTTGCCTATCACTCTTGAACCTTTAGGCTGTACCTATTACAAATTAAATCCTTTTTCTGAATCTTTATGGGTAGACACATAACATGGTGTGCTTTCAACATATTTGAGATCAATTACAAATTTGGGACCCCTGTACAAACTTTGTTTTGGCCCCCCTCCTTAAGGCACCCCTTTCGGCCTTAAAAATCACGTTTCGGGGTGGGCCGGTTCTGTCTGTCTACATATTTTAATCACTCAAACCTTTTTGTACGTGAGATGTGTTACAAAATGTGTTCTAGCTCCAGGGCTAATTAGTTTAAACCACACATTTTTTCCTCTTATTATTTCACAACTCTCTTATTTTTTTGTTTTCCACTACAGAATTAACGATTCTTTCCTCATGTATTTGTTCGCATCTTCATTTATTTCTTGTCTTATGTTGTTTTGTGGGCACCCAAGAGAAAAAAAACAATTCAGGTGCGCCAACCATATCCAAATTAATTAGGGTTGGATTTCATCTCCTTGCATTGTAACTGAACACCCCAGAGCCCTTCACAAAGGTTGAAATTTGAAAACCGCACCAGTGGATATAGCCATACCCTACCTTGCTTGCCACAACAAATTATCATGCGTGCCTTTTTTTTTTTGTAGTACCTCTATCGCGTCTTGAGGTTGGAATTTTAGTGCCCCATAGAATGCATCTCCTTTTTTCCCCTTGGTGTCGAAATATAACATTTATTTCTATTGCCAAAGGTCTTGGTCTTCCTCACCCTTTAACACCCGATCGCTTTTAACACTGAGCGTCAGAATAGTTTCTGTGCTGTGGGTGCCTTCTCGTGTGTCTCTCGCTCGGTCGCCGCACTCCCCCACCCCCCACCACCCCCCACTTTGCAGTTTTCGGATTTTTCGATGGTTACTGTGGTGTACAACGTAATAATACGTTTGTATTTAATTTTAACAACAAAGAGTTTTTCCACTGAATTAGCGACACAGCCTACTTGCAATATTGATTGTGTACACTGGTTCGTGTCCCAATACCCTGCAATGCCCAGGAAAAATCCACAAAAATGCAACTTTTTTGTTTTGGTGTTCTATGTCGTCTTCTGTCCTGTTTTATCTCATCCCTGTTCTGCACGCTTTATTTACCCACTCTCTTGTGTATTCCCCGTTCAAATCTCTCCGACCTAGGCAATAAAATGTTTGTATTCGAAAACGTCAAAAAGGTCTTACTTTGGCACAATACTGATCGAAAAACATCCCGAGATACTTTTTGTGCCAGGTGTAGTTCACACCACAACAAAGGGTATTCCTTGTTACGGAGTACAATTGCACTTAGAGTGTAGCAGAGTAAAAGTAATTGTCGTGCCGAGCAAGCTCGTGCGCGGAGTGCCCATCTCTCTTTCCTTAGCGTTTGGGCCAGACTCCTCCGTATTATTTTTGCTGTGGGGGGTTCGCCACTCCTCCCGCACAGCGAGTCTGTTACTTTCCCAGCATTGAATAATGCTGGTACCCATTTATACACCTGGGTGGAGAGGAGTAATTGAGGTAAAGTGTCTTACTCAAGGGCACAAGACGTTGGCCGCAGTGGGACTCGAACCCACGACCTTTGGAGTGCGGGGTGAATGCTCAATCTACTGGACCACACGTGCCCTCAAAGAGTGTAGCAGAAGTGCTTCGGAGATTCCACCAGCAATACCTAAATGTACGTCCGCCTTCACGTGGTGCCGTTTACAAAATTGTTGAGAAGCATCGCAGAACTAGAACAAGTCGAAATCTGAACATAGAACCTTGTGGTCGTCTCCGAACTGTCAATATCCTGCAGAGAGTGAGCACCTGCAAGCAGGACAGGCAAGACTTCGAAGAGTTACTGTTGTCGAAATGGATTGAGAATTATATCTGCCACAGAATAACACGTTTAGACCTACAGTTCTACCCCTATCAGATGAAAACATGAATTGAAGCGCTAAGCCTATCAGCGTCGACTTGATTTCTGCCAGTGGCTCAAAAAGCGTCCTCCACGTGTCCAAGAAGACCTTACGATTGGAGATGAAGTTGGTTTTGCTTTAGACACCTCTGCAAATACTCACAACGTTCGCCATGCACCAAGAGGGTATCCTTCTCTTGATTTTGATTATCAACGGAATGATGACAGAAGGAGATTGACTGTTTGGGTTGGTGTTACTGGGCCATTCTTTTTCAGAAATGGCCTTTTAAACACGTCAGTGGATAAGGAGCTCCTGGCCCACATTCCAGAAAATATTTCCCATAGGAATAATTCAGCGAAACTCTGCACATGTCAAGATTACTCTAAGACATTAAGAAATTAAGAAATCTTTGAGAACAATATTGATCCATTTAGAAACTAGGGCGAAACAATGATTGTCATTTTTTTCATCGTAATGCACATAACTAATTGCTTTTTGAGGTGAGAACAGACCAAATTAATTTTACACTCTAAACTAAAGGGAATGCACCCAGCAATTCAATCATTCTATCAATAGCAGTGAAAGTAAGTTATCTGTAGTGTAGAGCTTATTTATCACACTTTCAGATCATATACAGGGCGTACCAGAATGATTACTACCCATCACTACACAATATTTGTTCACCATAAAAATCAACAACATTGGCATAGTTTGTTTACTAGCCAACTTTACCATACTGAAACCTTAATTCCATAAGAATTTTGAATCATGAAAATCGGGACTAACCAATGTGGAAATACTTTCGGTTTTTTAAGGTGTTGATTTCATCCTTGGGCAAAGTGAAAACATGCACGTGTGTGTTATTAAAGGTGCAACGAGAGATTTCACATAGGCCTAACAGGTGTTCCTAAAAATGTGTAAGTTTGGATTTTTGCACTGATGTAAACGCTTTCTATCACAAATATCCCTCCCTAACTGTAAGGAAGCTGAGAATTATTTATTTGGTACAAAAATATGAATTTTCTAATTTCATGATTTTGGTACCATTAGCTAGCTATGGTCATTTTCTTTCCATTGATACCAATATAAGTACCATCATGCATATTCTTTATGGCATCACAATGTCGTCATAAAGACCACGAGGCAGCAAAAACTGTCAGTTTCCGTAGACACATAGTGCACAATAGGCGAAAATAAATTTTTGTATGCAGGTTTTGGCTCCAAATCCTGGCAAAAGACGGTTTTGTTTTTTAGTGCTTTACTATGCCCGTGGTGATTACGCCATTACATATTTTCTAATAAACAGGGGTGGGACATGCAGTTTTTGCCGACCGTGTTAAATTAAACAATGGTGCCTGCAATAAATGACTATGAAACTGTATTTGTTAAAGCAATGATACCACATTTCCTGTAACACATGGACTCATATTTGAGTTTTTAATAAGTTAGAACTTTTGGCAAGTTAGTTAGTACATTTTCGTGACCCACATGCTCGCCCCCCAACTTACCTAAAAAAGTTGAAATGTTTGTATTACCTGAACCTTTGGGCTAAGTATAGTATTTTGTGCCCAATCTGACGTGGAAATTCGATCGTCTTCCGCAAGGGGACAGAGATTGTGATACAAACATGCGCTCATTATACCAAAATGCAAGATCAGAATTAACGGAAATTTTGGAAATAAAATTTTCTTATCTAGCGAGACATGAACAAAACAGAATGTGCTAGAATCACGAAGTGCACGTTTAAGCGGGAAGTGATCCACACGATTGAGATTGAGGACAACAATCTTATAGTTAAGTGGGTCGCACAGGTCATAGTAGATTTTCATCGAATTGAGTGGTGAATGATATTTGACACAATGCATAAAAGTATAGTTTAGGCACACACAGAAATTTTGCGTCAATAAAAACAAATATGAGGCACCACGCGCAGCTCTAGAGAAAATCATTGTAGTCCAATGTTTATCATTTGACAAAATACAATTGCATCAGAAACAACTTCTGTGTCAATATAATATTGCGAAAGAATCAACTTAGTGGAAACGTGTCGAAATACGGGGGAATGTTTTTACTGGGGTAAAACTTGAAATTGTTCAAAATTATTTAAAAGATGCACCAATTTTTAGGGCTAATCCTAAGGTTAAAACAGTATAACTTGCCATATGATCTATAATAATTTTAGGACAAGGCATATTAACCTGGTCATCAATCATCATAGTGTGAACTTAGAGAGAATAGTCTTATGTTGTTCAAATTGATTTTTAAAAAAAAAAAAAAAAAAAAAAAAAAAAAAAAAAAAAATATGCATTTCTTTATTTGGACAGTACAAAATAAGAATTATAAAGTTATGGTTCGAGACCTCAAATTTCATAGTGGCGCAACCAGTATATTTTCTGCCCCTATACAATTAGCGAACAATTTATTTTACCCCATCTGACCTGATGCTTATTTTGCCTCATAACTATTAAACTTTAAAACCAGAGTGGCAACTAGCCTTTATCAATCCTTGGAAGGTGAAGATTATGATGGTATACGTTTCAAAACGTTTCGACCTGTCCATTTATCCTGATATTATGTTCAAATAGGGGATGAGCGCCACAAAAGAATAACTCCAATAGGCTACTTAAAATGCAAATAGGTATACCGATGAGTGAGTGACACATGCTGATGTTTAAGTAAATGGAGGCTTAACCAAACTTACAGCAGTGTCTTAAAATTTTTAAACCCTCCTCTACCTGATGCCATTTTTGTAACAAAATTGCCGAAGGGGGGGGGGGGTGTGGTTATACTTTCACCACGTCTGCCTGGGATTGTGTTACGAACACCCGATTCCTGTAAATTTGGTCCAAAGGATAAGCTTAAGAGTTTTCTTCCTTTCTTGGTACCAAAATAAGTACTAAATTCCCCATTATGACGTTCACCATGACGTCTATGTTGAGGAAAGTACGAAATACTGGAAGATAGGGTGGAAAATTGAATTTCGCAATTTTAGCGGACTCAAACACCTATTACAGCTCTAAATGATGTCATTATTAAAATAGTCATTTCCATCAAAGTGAGTCAAAAACGCTGAAAAAACTGATTTTCTAACCTTGTTGGGCGAAAAATGAATTTGTTTCAATGTGTGTGTCTAAGGGAATGGCAGTTTTGCTTGATCAAGCAAAACTGTATGACTCTTGGGACGTAATGCTGGCCATGTTGGTACTCATTTTGTATCAAGGAAAAGGGGACCAGAGCTATCTATTGGTACCAAACCCGTTTCTGTATGTCCTGTGTTGGTTAGGATGTTGGTTACTTCTCTTCCGGAGGGGGGGGGGGTGGTTTACCACCCCCTATCGACAATTGGGATCACCTGGATCTCCTATACACGGGGATGTTGTTTTTGGATTAAAATGAGCGGAAAATTTTAATTGACAATTGACAATTACAATTAAATAATTTGGCACCAAAAAGGGGGGTATAGCAAGCCGGGGAAAAAAACCTGAAGGGGGGGGGGTGGTAACCACCCCCTTCGGTAGACGAGGGTTTAACATGGTGGGAATAAAACATACTCTTTTTCTAAATGGTCAAACGTAATATCTAATACCTATTACATATATAAGATTGCGAAGAGTTAAAATCTTGTAGCGCTCATCTTTCAAAATACTGATTTTAAGTAGGTATGTGCATGGAATAATCGTTTAGTAAGTCGTTCATAAAATGACAATACTACGTACTGGATTATCTACCTTTGTAGCGGGGGGAGAACATCAAGACGTATTGCAAAAACAAGATTTTCTCTTTTAAAGCCAATAAGGCTGTTACCACGTTACGTGTTGTGATGAAAATGCGTACGTATCCAAGGGCAATATAAGAAAAATTTTCCCAAATGAGAAGCATGCTAGGTGAGTAGGATTATAAGAGGTTTTTCTCGCGACCAATGACTCATAATAACTAACTTATATGCGTAAACATTGTTATAATCCGTGGAGCGTGCTTGCGTTATAACAAGTGGTTCCATTGTTTCATAACAAAGTACTTTGTCACTCCACTGAAAAAAAGTCATTAAAGGAAATCACGCCATTAGGATGAGCCGATAAACAGTGCCATTGTATTATCAGTTTGCATTAGTGGACTAACCGCCGGACCTTATTTAAAGAAACTAATTACACAGTTTCTCGAAAGCCTCGGAAAGGTAAAAATACTTTTTTAGCCATTGGGTTTTATGAATCATAAATAACATTATCTGTTCTTACTTGCTATACGTAATAAATCTATATTTTACACAAGTTTATATCGGATATCCAAGGGATATCCATTCACCTGAGCCAACTTTAATGAATTAACAACTTCACTAAATGTTATCGGTTGTTTGCACTCAATCGAGTTGCCGAAATAAAACCAAATGTTTTAAACGGGACGCCCATTTAAACGTTTAAAATTCCGGTACTTTTTAAAAACACTAGTTGGCTACCTTATATCATATTAGTTCTTTTATCTATTTCATTTGGGTCTGGGTCCAGGCGAGAATCCAGGGCTATATTTATGCTATAATATGGAGATAACACCTGTTGATATTCATGATACATTATGGATCAGTGTGGCCTAGGTGTGGTCCAGTCGATAAAACGAAAGACCCATGATCTGAAGATTGTGATTCCGAGTCTCGCTGTGGGTAATGTAACGTGTTGTAAACTTGGACAAAGCCCTTAACCTCGCTTGCCTCTCTCCACCCAGGAGTGAAATGGAGAGCTGTTAGGGGGAATATCACATCTAAGTGCTGATAGGCAGTAGGGTTGCACAACGTTTTTCTTCTCCAAGAGCAAGATTTTGAACTTAACATTTCCTCATAAGATAAAGATTAGATAAAGATATGCTAATTAGTGTTAAGATAGTACTAAATTTACAATTGGCACTCGTTCTGATCTTTCCTGGTATGACGCATTTAAAGCATCATGGGAAATCTATAAAACCTCTAAACTGTTGACTTGACTCGGATGACAAGGGCAAGGCTTATGTGGGTCCGCTTTGCCTCAATATTTTAGACCTAAGCTGATGGATTCCTTACCTGTAGCTTTACATCGATTTGAATTCACTGACTTTGGTCCTACTTCACTTAATTGAGATTAGGTTGATGACTGACTTGGGTTTGGGTGGTTTGGGGAAAGCGCTACTAATTTGTATACTTGTAAAACCAACCAACCACAGATCATTTACCCATTGTTGTACCTACTTTTTCTTCATCCACTTGTAATTATTTCACCAATTCTGATTATTATTCCTCGGTAGCGGTGCTCCCTGCTCCCGCACTTTGTGCAACTCTGATAGACAATGTGCTAATTGGCCAGCAAAAAACTAAATGAAAGACATGATTTTGACGATTTCCTGATTGCTCTGTAATAATAATAATGGCCATCCGCATTGAGACAACTTTCTTGTGTTTACGTTTTATAAGTGTGTTATTATTTTTTCAATGTATCAATTTCTGGAGTTAATCACAACTCCTCTAGTCTTACTGAGGCAATGTTGTGGACATGCAGGGCATTTTCGTGGTATCCATTTCAAAGTATGGACAAATCCGAACTATACTCCATTTCCTATACCTCCGTGCAGTGACGTCAGCGCGATATTTGATGGTCGCACTAGTATAAACCGCGCGTGACGGCGTTTTTACACGCACGCACAAAGACGGCATATCTTGACGCGTACGTAATAGCTGCGTCAAAGTTATGATATCACTGCACGGAGGTAGAGAAATCAAGTGATGGACAGAATTGATCTGCTATCACCGGGAACTTACAACCCCAAATCTTCCCAAAATTTGCGCTTAATCTGCACATTTGGGTGGATTCGTGCTGCTATGGCTGCCACAGAGGTATTGGAATTAGCAAAGCTGAAATGACCTATACAAGGGTAGCTTATGCAAAGAATGCAATTGTCCCAACAGTATGGCACAAGATTGTACATCATTAGATCATATTGAAAAGCGCGCCACTGACGTCAAACAGCATGACCCTTGGCCAAAATCTCAAATTACATTTCATTCTCATTTCGCTCAGAATTATTTCCTAGACACTTACTACAATTCGTGTTACAATAGATTAAAGTAAAGTTCATTTAGCGATAATGTCAATGGTTTAGTTCTGACATCGTCTTTGGTGTTCTTGACGGTGCTAATATGCACAAGGCAAAATCATACTTCTTCAAAACATTTCCCATCCATGACATCGTTCCATTATACCGTTTTGCTAGTTCCGATATTCCGTATTTTTCCATTCACTTCACATGGGCAATCGGAACCTCGTGTCACAGCGCATTATTCTTTCCGGGTTTCCCCCTGATTGTACATGCACGACCCCATGCAGTAATTGGTTGCAATATATCACATGACATGCATTGTGCATAGTGTGACGTCGTAATTAACACGTGTCTCGATTTGCTGGTGGTTTGAGGATTCTTTCACAGTTCTACATTGGCGTGTGTATCGCAATAGAGTAGCGATGCCCGGCGGCAAACCTAGATTCCATTATAAATATTGTTG
>JAMKCH010010067.1:0-29021 GCA_023653785.1 Ophioderma brevispina
GGTTTGTAAACATTGATGTCAACTCATCTATAGCGAATTCAACGCACGCCGATATGTACCAGGTGACCGTCTGACGACGATCTATGTTGCTATTGGTTTTGAAATAAAATTGTAATCTGTGATTTGTTGTTTGCCAGGTCTCCTTACGACCTAATCACTAACTCGTTCTGTGCGGTCTGGTCTTACATCCGCTTTTCAATTAATTGTGTTTTCTTATGAAAAGATCTATTTACAACATATTAAATTTTGGGGTTTAGTGTGGTGTGTAATGATATAATTTCAACATAGAGCAAACTCATTGCAGTTTTGTTTCTGGCCTAAGCATTTCTTGCAATTCAGTCTTGTCAAGATCGGACTGGGCAATAAGGAGTATAGGTTAAATTGCTGGCAAGGGATAGACAATTGGTGAGTATGAATGGAAGGCGTTATAAGATATCGACCACGACATTAAGTCACACTACGGTAAGCAACAAGTAGGGCCTATATGAAAAGCGCGAAAAGGCCATTAATGGAAAAACTCCAACATAAAATCAGGATTTCATGAAAATTTTGATAATATAGGAACTGTTCTAATTATTTTATTTGCTTGAGATAAGTCAAGAATGAAGATGCTGGCAACTGTAGACGTTTCAGTGGCCATGGTCATGTGTTAACATAGTGCTTTTTGTTTTCGTTTTGTTTTGTCGTTCGATGCACCCTAAAAGCGTTTAAAGAAATTCTAAAGAAAAGTTACTGGGAATTTGTGTTGAAGGTAATTATCAGGAATTTGGTAAAATGAAATCATTCCGCAAACATGCAGTAACGTCGTAACACTTTAGGGTAGTTCTATTTAAATATTGCGTTATCTTAGAAATAGTGACCTATATCAAAATAAATATCACTTTGTAATTCATCTGAGCCTTTGGCATATATTTATTTTTTAATTCCTCGTCCCCCAAAACATTTATTTGACACCAAACTCCAATCCCTTGAACCCCTTGGATTTTGGAGAATTTTCAGATACTTCATCTATTATTTAAATTCTTACTTATGACGTGACTATGATGTCATATTTTTAAAACTTGTTATGTTTGTACTTCATTTTAAAAAGAAAAATTTTGTTTATTTGTTTTATTGTTTTTATGTTTTTTCTTAATTACAAAATATCTGGGGCCCCCGTCGTCCGGCTCCGTGAATGGAACGTAGTAGAAAAGCCCTTGGTTGGACGAAGGTAAATCTACACCCATGGTTAACCATTCAAACGTTGGTTTTTCTACGTACATTGCAGCCCACCTGTGTAAGAAAAGAGGTAAGCTCATTTTCAATATATATGTGGTCATGTCGATAACTTTCAACGAGATTTTCCCAATTGTGTAAATGTGGCTAGTAAATCATATCGTCGTTGGGCATGAAAACCCTCATATGTGCATTTTACCTCAAGAGCAAAAACCTCCATAGTGTGCATTTTCGGTAGCACTGACAAAACGACTGGGTTTGGCGAGATTGTCGTTTTGCAAAGTATTGCAAAATACTTAAAATAGTCTACGTACTCCTATAAACATCACCTCAATCATTTCCACAACTTGATTTGACCAACACTGGACATCGGTGTTGTCCATGGTACCGAAGTTGCACAATGAGGTTTTTTGCATTTGACTTTTCAAATTACACTGAGGTTTTTCCTGCCAGCGACGATATTTGTCAGTTACAGTATGTTTTTCATCAGATTTGTAAAAAAAAATATCTTATTTCAAAAAGAGTGATGTCTGGTTTCACGCCGATTTAGAAAATATTAACTGTATTCTACCTTAGGCTTTATTCATATATGCCAAAGAAATCCCTATTATTCGAGTTAACGCGGTCCGTAAATTTTGCAATGTCTACTTTCAGTTTTGGCGGTTGCCATGTGACATTAATATGCCGAATGAATGATAAATTATAATTGATAAACGTGCTATACGATGATCTAATTAATAAATGTTTTAGCTTGTGTCGAATGTATTTGGTGGTTTTTAATGTATGATGTAAGATATTTAACTTGTCAATTACATACACTTATGCTCATAAAGTTGGAATAATATTTTTACCACTTTTTGTGGATGATTTCTTACAACGTGAGTTATTTATGATATCTAGAGTGAATATCGCCACACTACTTGATTGAATCAATCCCCTTCCGAACATATCATCATAAATTTTAGCCACAATTATACTCCTTTCCTAATGTGTCTTTATCCTGAAAGGAAAAGCTGGTATTTTGAACGACAGATTAAGGATTTTCTACATTTTTTTTTCACATCAGTCCGTTTTACAGATAACACCTTTTTTGGTGATTTCATGCATCGAAAATGTTCAATAATACTGTTTTCAAATGTCATCAGTCCTCATCCGAATACGGTCACCCATGGCCTAATAAGTGCGTCAAGACGTCGCGGCATACTGGCCTACAATGTTTGTTTATGATGTCACGGACAGGCGTCCCCTCATCGGTCCAAAACAGAGTTAACTCCTGTAGAGTTTGAGTAAGATTGTCCCTGTCCTTGATGGCTCGACCTAAGGCATCCCAGGCTGCTCGATAGGGTTCCTATCAGTGAGGCAAGCAAGCCATGGGTATCTGCTTCACCCCCCTCTGATAGCAGAAACCCTTCGGGCAGGCATTGTTTTTTCCGGTACATGTCCAGGTACCGACGGCGTTCATGTTTCCATCTCTGGCACCACCAGTGACACTTTTCTCCATAATGAATACCGGTGTGAAAGCAACTATAGTCCGCCGGCCATAGTCCGGCCTTCATAGACGATAACGGAATAAAGCGTGAAACTATTGTTGCGTGAAGATTCAAATGAATCGAGCGTCCTATGCATTACCGGTGCTGCATCCGGACTAGGATATGGCGGCACAATGATTACTCTCACCGCCCCATACCATCACTGAGCCGACACCATCTTGAGTCGATTCTTGAATGCAGTCATCTCGGAGTTTCTCACCACGTACTCTCGACGACAATTTTCTCTATATTGAGGTCGAAGGATTTTGCGGATCTCGTCCATAACACGACTTCCCCAATGTCCGAGCGTAATCTTCTGTGTTCCTAGCCCAGCGAAGACGAGCAACTCTGTGGTGAACGGTTATGCGTTGACATTCTCTGCGCCCTCGGTAACCATGTTGAACAATCTCCGATTGACCGTTTGGCGGAAACGTTTGATTCCATAGTGACTTCTCCACAAACTACGAAGATGGCTCGTTGGCATTTCCCAGGCTCTACGGCACAGATTTACGACAGATCGAACGATCGTCCTGGTCTGGTAGGCAATCGTGAGCGTCCTGGATATTTTCGTGGCCTAAACGAACCCACCTCTTGATGATGTCTTAGGATTTTACAGACCGTACTCTGTCAATCTCCCTAGAATCACGTCGTTGGCTTGTTTTGTACCCTTCCCGTCGGACTGCAAGCACTCTTCGGCGTATTTGACAATTGCCGTTGTGACGAGGCAATAGCCTAGGGAACCCCTGTGCCAGTTTTGTGGTTGTACAGGTAACAACCAACTCTGAAAAACCATTCATATACAGGTTGTCCCGGATTGATTAGTCCCAAAAAAATCTAGATATAATAATTTTGATATGGGGGTTTTTGCTGCTCATCAAATTAATCAAAAACATTTTAGATCATAACAATCGGGCTATCCACGTGTAAAAACAGTCCAAAGTGTCAGAGGTGGTGAATTTCGCGTCCTTACGACAAAGTCTTAAAATAGTTATGAGCTTGTAAGTTTAACTCACTATTGATTATCATTCATACAAATGGTTGGTCATGGCCTTGTTACACATGAAACACTGATTATCTTGAATTTTGAAGGGAGTTTTTTTTGAATAGCTAATGATGTTGAACTGGTAGGCTATTGCGCAATCCATGATTACATTGTAGAGATTGAGGACCTAACAAAATGGCTCGCCATTTACTGTGCAGCAGAGGTCTTTCATTGCAAAAAGCACGGGAGAACCAAAAGTTACTATACTTTAGAAAGTAAGAGAGGATTTGTTGTCGAGATTCCCTAGAGGGCGCCGAGTCCTTCTAAACGTGCCCTTCCTACAATGTGAGAAGTTTCGTGTCTGGCCTGCAATAATCTTTTTTTTTTTCACTTGCCAAAAGTACGAAAATACCAGGTCTGCAAAATTGGTACGTATCAGCGTTTTGCAAAGCCGACTTTCAAGATCAAAAATTCTTCCGCAAGCTGTAATTATGCCAAATCTAATTTAAAATTCCAGATAACCCAATATCATTTGTTTCATGGCCAAAAAAAAAATAATTCTTGTGATATTTTTGGTAGAATCATTTCTGGGACACCCTGTATTAAATTGAAATAAAACTCTAATTATAGGATATAATGTCAGTTCAATAGAGATTGTCACTAACTACAAATCCTAAGACTAACGTTTCAATATCTCCTGAAATGTAAAAATGTAGCCTGCGTACACAACTACGCACCGCCTGTATTTGAATCGGGTATCACGCATCTCTAGTAGAGGCACTGTCTTTTGTCGCGAAAACAAGCCGCTTGACTAGAAGGGTGATGACCTCCAGCAGAAGATCGTCGTAAGGGCAAAGTGCGGCAGCAGAAAATTTTGCTTAAGGGTTCTCTAACGCGAATGAACGAGACGTTTCACGTTCGCTGAAATTGAAGAAGAATTACGATGATAACGACCGAAAAAAACCAAACAAACACAACCACAGCAAGCAAGGCCGGTGTAAAATGGAGATATGGTCGGCAGAACCACCGTCCGTGGCCTCCATAGACGACAACGGATAAGCGTGAAACTAGTGTGGCGTGAAGAGTCAACGAAATCGATTGCCCTAGTGTCCACCATTGTTCCGGACTGTGAGACCGGCGACCATATTCTGCCACACCGGCCTTCGCAAGCTAGCTCATCGATGAGAGCAAATTATAGCTGTACAATCTCGAGGCATGAGGCCCCCCTTTTGTCCAACGACATTCAAGAAGAGCCACAACATTGTTTGCTTATTCGAAAAGTACACGAGTAATTACGAGCAAAGAACGTCCAGCGATCAAGCGGACTATAAGAGCGAGGTAAGGAACATACATAACAACAGGTTCGAGATCAGTCGGGATGTCAGACCCGAGCTCAAAGGGACACGCCAACAGATCGACGAAGGCCATTCCCTGTGTAAGACCCCCTTAGCCCTCCTGAAGGATGTCGCCTCACCTGAAGAAATATCGCGACGGCGAACTCATTCTCACTCAATTCGAGTGGCCGTAGAGGTCGAAGGTAAACGACGAGGTCTTCAAACTTATTCAGCGGGACCAACACTCTAAGAAAGTGGACCGGACGAGATCATTCTGAGGGGAGTGCAGGCCTTCTGGAAATCGGAGAGCAGCTGGATCTTGAGAGGGTGTGGTCCGCCATGAATCCAAACCGTGAAGGCCGATAGCGGGAAAATTTGTACATTCCGCTAGATTCAGCGCTCGTCATTGTGAGCTCATCATGAAGATATCTAACCAGGACGGCGCGGACTGGATGGATGGTATGAGTTCACTTCAAGACAAACCAGTGTGACAAGTCGCGCGCATAAAGATAGCATGGAGTGAAAACCGGGTGGTTCTTCATGTGAAGTACAAGCCGTGGCTAGTCCTACTTGGATGTTGTGACTAAGAGCGTGGCAGTGAGATCAACTTTTTTTATATTCTCCACGTGAAAGCCCGCACATCAGGAGACAGAGCGGTGGATGCGGGCTGCCTTCTCAGATACCCAATAAGACAAGCATGTCATTTCTGAATGACTTGCTTCAGTTCGTTGTGGCCAACAGAGTCGCGCACAGAAACATGAACGCACGTGTGAAGGTTGGTCATCCTGAAAGAAAAAACAATAACTATTACAAATCACTGTGCGATTTTTTAAAAAAAATCTATGCTGATGCGGAATCGCTTGCAAGAAAAATCAATAGCAAAAAAACCGAGCTTTGACATAATTACGGAGAACGCGAAGACGGACGACGTAGCCAGGAAAATTCAGGGTCTAGGGGAGACATTCGAGCATGCACCATAAAAAAGTCGGAAGTCCAATCACAGGCCGGTGATGAATGAAAGGCGAGGTAGGAAGGGGAAAGTCAACGCATTGCCATCTCTGCGTGATCACGTCACCGGTTACGTCATCTCACGACAGAGTCAGAGGAGGCGCAAGTTGCAAGATGGTTATGCTCGGTGGGTTTAAGGTTCACCTGTGTAAAGAAACTTGAGGTCCCCAAAGAGGTTTCTATATAGATCGAGGAGGCAAAAGACGTTCTTCCGATCTTAGAAATTCACCGTCTCGCATGTTTGCCGACCACAAAGAACCTAGAGTACCAAAACATAGAAAGCAATGGCTGCCTCCGCTTTCTTCCAATAATGTGGGTGCCGCTTTGGCATATACACTAATCGGTTTAGTGATACAAATTACTGTATGTGTTAGAGGTGGCCAGGTGTACAAATAGTGTACCTGGATCATTGTGCTCAGATACTCTTTTTCTCATAATGCAATGCGCGCTAGGTGAAAAGATGTATTCATTGGGCGGTTTTATTAAATCAAGACGACCTGATGTGTCATTTCATTCGTTGTGTGGCATGGGTAGGACAAAATTTACCAACCCAATAGCCCCAAATCAAAAACTGATATTTTGGCGGATTGTTGGATCGAATTGACATTATGTGTGTATTACAAGCACCCAAACTGTAATTATTCCGTGCAATATTCAAATGTCAGCGCCCAGCAAGGACGCTGGTTTTGAATGCCGGTTAACCCCCTGAGGTCCCAAATGAATGAGTGTCCTAGCTACCATAGCAACATGTACGGAATAAACCGTGACCGTGTAGACGCGGCAATTTGGGTACAGTGATGAAAACAAATGATTGCATTCAGACTCAATGGAGAACAAAATCACAATAGAAGATGGGCGGTAGGACCTCAGTCACACGGACGCCTGTAATATCAACACCGGGTGAGGATTGTTTGTTGTGAGGAATTTAAGAGTCCTACCTATCAGAAAAGTCCTAAGGACTCTAGGTTTCGGCGCCAGTCTCCGTAAACCTTTAATAAAGATTCAGAACGTGGGTCCTAGGACACAGAGCTTCTAAAAATAAAAATAAATTTTACTTAGTGCGACCCAGACCTCTGTATTTTGGGGGACTCTCAAATTCGTTACAACTATCGCAAAATTCACGGTCTTCTCAGGAAGCGTCCTAGGACCCTGTGCTATGACGCCAAAACCCTAGGACCATGTGGTACTGTGATTGTAGTGTCCCAGGATTTAAACTGTGATGTGTAGTCCTAGGACCCTGTGGTGCTGTTATGTATGGGTCCCAAGGCATACAAAGATATGCTACTCGTACTTTAATTGAACGGTACTTGGTTATGAAAATAGGATGAATCCCAGCAGTCCGCTGTGGCTTAGCGGTGCGATCTTCAGGCGACCAGGTATGTAATAGTGTATGTGTATGTATTGTTGGAAAAGCGTGATACATTGGTTCGAGTCCTGGTTGCACTGCTTTAATAGTCAGTGGGTTTAGAATTATTGTATTTAATTTTCTTCTTTTTTTTTTTTTATGGTATTAGTGATTGTATACTTTTGCTTTGGTTGAAATTAATTTTATGTCTTTTTTCATTTTTTTAAATGAAGACTCGTCTTTTTAAAATTTTGATATTAAACATTCGGTATTTAAAGAGCGTGTTGTAGTATGGAACAGGGAAGTTTCAAATAGAGAAAACAGTTTAAAAAAAATGAAGAGATGGTTGACTATGTTAAAACATCATATATCGATTCTTAACAGTGATTTCAAACGTTTGTATGGTTAAAATTATTTTTAATACTATATAAAGACACACATATGGGAAATGTAAACAAAGGCGTTTGATTGTAATAAACAGGTGTTAATGACAGATGAACGCCATCAATGTAATGTTAAGTGTTGCTCACTCATTAAAATCTTTGCGTGTTCAAATAATTTAACATGCTAATAGTTAAACATTTGTGAGTGTTATCATCATTAACTGTATTACGTGCTGCTCTCAATAAATGCAATATAGTTTTAATGTATTAGCAATTGTTTTTGCAGTGTATTAATAACTCGCATATGACAAAATGGCGTTCGCTAGACAGTCTATATACTACTAACTAAGACTCAAATATCTTTGGTGTATAGGTGCACCGCTTTCTTCCTTTCATCTGGAAAACTGCTTTAAAATGTCTCAAAACGCGCTAGTTACATTTCGAAAGTGATGTATTTTCATCATTGGCATTAATTGCATTTATAAGCAGATTCGGGGCAATTTACTCATTAATTTCACCTCGATTGACCCACGTTCAGCTGTACCGACTATTCAGTATCTCGTGTTGGGCATTCCGATGCACTTAACGTTTAATAGTAAAAATTCGTGTTACCGTATGTTGAAAATCTGGTTATTTGGTAAAATTTTTTGCTTGTACTTTAGCGGGATATTCTTGTATTTCCTCTATTAAAGTTTTATAGAAACATGGCCAAAGTTGCAATTTTCCACAGACTACTGTGTGTGAGGTAGTATTGAAGAAAACGTTAGGTCAAACACCACTAATTTTCTTAAAACATCGACGTATTTATTAATAGCCAAAAATGTTAATAGCACATCTTCTAAAGAAATAGTTGTTCATAAACTCAAGAATAAAACTTTAGAGCGAGTTAATGGACCCGATTGCGCCAGCTATTTTGCATCCTTATACTGTAAAAGATCCACCGTATTCTTACAGTGAAACCGTAAAATATTTACGCTTATTTACATGCAAATGTAACGGTTGACATAATTTTACGGTGAAATACCAGTAGACCAAACATAAAAAAATTACGGTAAAATACCGTAAACATTACGGTAAAACGTCAAATTTACGGTAAAATGCTGGCAACTCAGTAGTCAGGTATTTTACAGTAAAATATCGACTATACGATAATGATGTTTATTACGGGTACCCACAATTTATTGACATTATAGTAAGCACTCGCGAAATGATAAACGGGGGTGGATACATGTAACGTGCACTTATAAATATGTTTTACAAATGTTAAGCTCTTACATACCTTTTTAAAAGATTATAAGTTTGACAAAAGAGAATATTGAATGTGTTGATGTTCATCCATTTTGAGCCCATCCAACTTGGTAAAATCTCTTTTGGTACGTCTCATTGGATCCCATTTGCCATTTGCTCCATTTTTTTTCCGGTGGTCCAATTACCAATTGGGGCACTGGCGAGTTTGTTTACAATACTTACAGGATTAGCAGAAAAATTGGAAATAATGTGGTGCAATCCCAATATAATGCTTTCCATGTAGAAACAAACCATCAACCAAATAGTGAGAACAATGAAGAAGTTGAGGAAATATGCCATAAACCGTCTCCCCAAAATAGACATAGAGCGATTCCCCCAAATAACATGGAGATATTGGGCCAATATCGCCCCATATTTACTCAATATCGGCCGCAGTATTGGCCCAGTTTAGCGGTCCATATTTATTTGCTCAACGGCCAACATTTGGACCAATTGGACCGGGCCAATGTTGGCAATATTGGGCCAATTCTTGGTATAGATATTGAACCAATATTGGAAATATATCAATATTTTTTTATTTGGAAAATAATTATTTTTTCACCCTGTTTATATACATTAATTAAATTAATTGAGCTAGTCAAATAGTTATTTTTTTTTATGAATTTGGTATTAGATAGTATAATATTTTTTGATTTGTGTCTGATCAAAACAATCGTCCGTGAGAGATTTTAGAAGCGATTTCGTATTTTTTTAATTGTTTCTCACCCCTTCTATTTTTAGGGCAAACAATTAGCCTTAAAGCCAATATAGGGCCAACGTTATCCACTAATTGGCTCTATATTGGCTGTTGGTCGATTGCCCATATGATGCGCCATATTAGAAACCATAAAAGGATCCCTATCTGAAGCCGATAATCACATTGCCAATGGAAAACCAATAGTGGGGCAAATATCCGTTAGCCACGTGATGCCGATCCAAGATTACCGCTGGGAAGCCGTTTTGGTCCCATATAATGCGTGCTTCCTGGATGGTTTTCTAAAAATCTACACTAAACGCTGATTGTGTTTACCACCAAACAAAGATCAATAATGTTTGTGCTTGAGGGCAAACTGTTGCATGTCATGGTGCACAGTACTTCGCTTATAAATCTGGGATATTCACACGAAAGGCTTTTTATTTCAAGTCCGGAATTTTGATACACACTACAAGAAATTACAGAATCCGATTAAAAGGCCTGCTTTGTCTTTAATACACCGGATTTCAGCCAACCACTTCCAGGTTAGTTCGCATATCTATTTCAATACAAAATAACAAAAATATGACTTTTGATGATTTTTTGATGTGTCGATTAGCAATCCCTCTTATCCCTTTAAAAAGTTCGTCCGTAAACCGCCTGATATAATATCAGTTAATTTCAGTTTTAACCAACTGACCCCATGACACCTTACATTGCATGCTTGTGGTTAACTCTCAGCGTAGATACTAGGTTACGTAACGGACAGTTCACAGATTCTAACAGTAAAACTTGCATTTATGAGGATATTTGAGTTCTTATGTTCATATTCCAACCTCATCGATAAGGAAATATGGTTATTGCCTATATGTATATCAAGTCTAAGCGATAAACTCCTTTTAAAACTCTGCAGGTCCTGTTTGAAGGCCATTCCATAAGCCTACAGAGAATGGTAGAAATGCTCTTCTTTGTGAGGCCAAGTTGGATTGCATCTAGTTTGGATAGTTAGTGGGTGTGTCCACACCATGCTGAGCTTTCATATTCCATGGTGGTCGAAACCATGGGATTATATAACAGCTCTAATCAGTTTGTCTCAACATAGGGTGCAGCTCGACGGCGCAATCCTATCGCGACTGGCAGTTTTAGCCATTTGGTAATCAAAGGAGACCATGACAGCTCATTACTGATGAGATGCCAAGTAAATCGGCCCTGTCGACTCTAGAGTTGTTCCACAGAAGTGGAGACTTGGATTGCCTGTTGCAACATCTTCTTGTTTGATATTGTTACAATTTTACACTTTGTGGCAGGGGACCAAAAGTACATTCCATGAAGTTGCCCTCTTGACTCGATTTCCTCAGTCTTTTGTTGAGAGATGGATTATTCCTCTTATGACTTTACGAAGGTCATGATTGTGATCTCACAATCAGTGAATGAACGTTTCTCTTCTTCGTCTCCTAAATTGAATCATTTTTCTTCTCGTATTTGTTCTGACACAGATACATAGCATCTTCTTGAGGTGGAGGTTGCGTACCTCAATTATTGACTGCTCTTGGAGTTCATTCCTATCATGAGCAGACCCCAATCATGTCGAGTCTTGTCGAAGGCTGGCACCATTTTGTTTTACCCGAGACTGCACTACCCCGTGTACAGCCATGCTCATGTTTCGAGAGCCCATAATGACAAAGTGCTGTACGCCTCTACATGCAGAATGGCTGCTCCCCACCATTCCTTTTTGCCGCCAGAGCTTTCCCATTTTCTTGTGGAAGTATGTGTCTTCCATTGATGACTTTGTTTAACCTGCAAAATCCAACATTGTTCTTTTTTTTTTACATTTTCGTTCTCGTCTTTCTTGATCGGACGAGCGAAGCTTTGCAAATCTTTCAGTCCCATTTTGAAAACTAGGTTCTCCTGTACATTGATGTTGGTGCGTACCATGATGCTTGAATGTTATTATGAATGTTATGATAGGCATCGCAAATATAATTTCCAATGCCCCTTTAAGAGAATACTTCCTAGGTTTAATGGTGTGCCATTTGTTTTTTTCAAGTCAGACACTCATTATTGTGATGTGGGGAATCTTGCATTTGAAACCACGTGCATGGGGACACCCAAATTAGTACACAACCGTCCCCGGAACCTCCAAATTTAGGGACACTGAGTTTGTGTAATGTAATAAACTTTAGAGTCCCACTATTCAATGTCCTATGACTCTTCCTTTTATTAATGTATTCCATTGGACAACTGTGTGTTGTTACCGATAGTCCCCAGGACAATGAGAATCAAAACGTGGTATCCATAATAGGACCCCATTTTAAAACATATGTCCTAGGACTGTGAAATTCAACTGTATGGGACACTCCAAAACTAGTACACACACTCTCCCAGGACCCTCAAAATTTAAGGACGCTGAGATTTGTGTAATGTAATAAAATTCAGAGTCCCCCACCATTGTCCTAGGACTCTTCCTTTTATTACCTGTAGTGTGTTCTTACCGCTAGTCCCTAGACAACTGGAAAGCAAAAACTAATTTTCAAAACATATGTGCCACTAGGCTGTGAAACTCAAAACACAGTGGCCGACGGACTCTAAAAGGCTAGACTCTGGCTCGCTCGTGACACAACCGGTATTCTTCCACATCTCTCCCATGACGACTGTCACCTCTCTTATCAACAGATGCACGGTATCACCTAGGGTGAGATTTCCTAGAACGTACGTGCATCACCAAGTGTGATGTCCCGAAAAAATGCTATTTCATGCAATATCTACTATTAATTGCCATATTGGCTAATTTCTGACTAGTATCAATGCCTGTGGATGACAAGGGGTAGCAAATGTATGGCCTGTATTAGTATGTCAGTGTGACGTCACAAAAGAAGCTTATTGATATTTCATATTAATATATAAAGAAGGCCCACGGCATACTTGTAGCAAGTTTACACCGACCCCCCTAACCCCTTTGGACGTTTTTTCGTTTGCAAACGTCCCGGGGTTACAATAAACCTTGACGTCAGACAACATCGCTTCCTAAGTACAAAATTTCATTTGGTTTATACGTTGATTTCTGTTGGCATTACAGATAATATAATAGAATTTCGTAAACCTACATTGTCATTGGCTGGGTTCTGTGCATTCAGGTCCAACGTACTGTTTCGTAACAGAGACAACGAATTCAAATCTGATAATGCGAAACATGTTTTTTTTCCCGGTTGTAGCAGACTGCCGTGTTACAGGTCTTCAATATAAAGATTAAAACGATATATCATGACTTTGACTATACTACGAGATGGCATTGGTACTTATTATTAATACAATTATCGTTAATTATTATTATTATTATTGTTATTATTATATTTTCAGTAGTAGTGTAGTGGTATTAGTAGTAATAGTAAGCAACAGCAGTAGTAAGTGGCAGCAGTAGGAGCAGTAGCAGCAGTAGCAGTAGTAGTAGTAGTAGGGCAGTAGTAGTGTAGTAGTAGTATAGTAGTAGTAGTAATAGTAGTATATATTAGTAGTATTAAGTAGTAGTAGTAGTAGTAGTATTAGTATTAGTAGCAGTACTAGGTATATGCTCAATTTTGCTCATTTATTTTACCATAAATTAATAGCAATAATTTAACATATACGGTTATATTCAAGTATAAGGTTCATTTATGCCGGGTTATTAGGTTAAATAGGCCTAATTTTGGTGTGGATACACTTTGTTACACCTAAAAATTGAATTCCTGTTGAGTGCAACAAAGTCTGACGGGTAAACTACTTTGTTGCACGACACTGGAAATCACGTGTGTAGTTACGACACCTTAATTATCTTATTACAAAAAAAGCTCAAATTTAAAAAGTCAAAATTTATAATAATTAAAAATACATTTTCATCGTGGTGGTTTTTCTTACTTTATTCGAAAAATCACAACGAACACAAACATCTGCTTTTTCCTGTAAAATCATGAAAATATAGCATCACTTTGTTGCACTCACATGCGAAATAGCTTGATCCTTGCGAGATTATCCACAAACTTATGAGATTCGATTCTGTGTAGAAAACAGGGCCCTGCCTAATTCTTGAACGCGGCCTTGGTCGAAAGTGACTGTGAGGCCGTACACGTCTGGCTTCAGATATGCTGGCTGTTGTCCTAATCTTTTCTAAAATTTTATGCTAGAAATCCGGAAGATCCAGATTGCAGCCAATTACCGGACGACCACGCGCTGGACCAAATGTAAATTGAACATTAACTTAACACACCCGCAATTCATATTAACACATGTCTCTAACGTGGGTATCAATTTAGGTCTGCCTGTATAGATTGACGGTATGAAGGACAGGCCATTGGGGCATATTTATTTTAGATCATCATATATCGGTACTGAAGAACCTATGAGAAAGTATAACCGTAAGCCTAAAATTTATCATGCAATGAATATGTATGTTTGTGCTTATATATATATGGTAGTATAGTTCAATTCTTCACCAATCAATCAATCAGCACAAGTCTATGAATCAATGCTGCAGAGAAAGAAGTAGTGTCTTTTTTCGCACATTTGACGCAAAAATAATCGATGTTTGGCCCTAGGTTTTCTTTCTTACTGAACCAAATTTGCTTAAGTTTTTATTACTTATGTTCATGTATTTGAAGCCTTTTAACATGTAGTGATTTCATATAAAAATATTTGGAAAGTGGTTATATAACAAATGGCTCAATAGAACCCCTCCCCATTATACACCAACGGAAGTGCAAATCCCTATGCCGTACTTGTTAAACCTCTATATTTGACAAATCTGCATTTTTTAAAATGAAGATGCTTAACGATTTACAAAAGAAATCGCTGAAGCAAAATCCTCAGAAATTGGCATTTTTTTTGCCGTCCCCTCTACGAACTGCATTTTGTCTTAAATCCTGATAAATATATGATTGTTGAAACCTCGCGAAGTCACACTGGTTGGTTGAAATTCAATGTAATGGTGGTATGTGTTTATGAATAAAACGACTTCTCGAATATCTAATCATCAAGTTCAAGATTGCTTGGTTTTGTGTTAAGGGAAGGCGGGATGTCAAACCTATAGTTTCGTCATTTTGAAAAAAAAATCTCGATCGACTTAAAAAACAATTTGTATTTAATAAAAGTGAAAGAGTATATATAGCTTGATAGTGCCTGGCGCTGTTCATATCCGTTTTCTTAACATTTATGCTAGATTATAGCAAAATTGAAATTTTTAACTTTCGGTTGTGTATCTATATGGAAATTGATTCAAACACAAAATATGTCAACGTGGTGTCCAAATCAGATTAAAATGGAGCAGTTATTTAGTGTGTGGCGCTTAAAATCCGATATCCGATTGCATCCGAAATTACCGACGAACCAAGCGCTGACCAAGTAAATTGAACATTGACTTGAACAAAAACCCTCAATCATTAATTACACGTTCTTCTAACAATGTGTATCGTTTTATTGTAAGTCTATGGTATAAGATATTTGTCACTTTTCCATATTTTTTTTTCAAATTTGGGTTGTAAAATCCGTTTTTGTTCGGACTGTTCCTGAAAATTGTATCCCTATCCAAAATGCTTTTATTCTCTTTGACATTTTACACGATATCATCGGATAACCAGTACCTATCTACAGCATGCACAGCAATGCAGACAACCCATTGGGGTGGGGGGGGGGTCCGAATCAATAGCCAACCTTTCATCATCTTAATGGATTTTAGGTAATTTTGAACGAAATGTGATATGCAAGATCCAATGTCTAATTCATGACATTCCTTAACTAGTTTCAAGCTTAGCTTGTGTATAGTTATACACCACTGCCCTGCTGCCGTAAATGATTAAAAAGTTGGGTGACTACTTTCTTGCATGGCACCTGAATATCTACTTTCATGTCTAATAGACGAGTTATATTAACCCTAACGGATTTTTCACCGTCGTACAAAAACGCAAACGAATATATCTCGCTTTAGTAATTGATTGTTAAGTTCACCCAGGCGTTCACTTCATCCAGCGAAAAATCATGGATGGTGCCACCTTCATGTAGTTCAGGTGGTCCCGTCAAGGTCGGAATGTAGGGGGTGTTGCCACTTTTCTATACTTTACTGTGTAATTTTTTTTTTAAATGGACTTTTGTTACGTATTATGCTACTGTAAGGCAAATACTTACAATATTTGAATTTATTGTTATTTTTTAGAGTATAACATGTGTCGGCTTACTTCGTCGATTCGTTCGCGGCGGCCTCATCGTTTGCAAAATAAATACCAATTGCGTGCATGAATGGCGAAATGTCGAAAATCTCTTGGTTTTGGAGATTTGCTGACAAACGAATGTTATAATAAGTTATGAGCACATGACGCATAATGTTAATCTGGGATATGTTGAATTTATTGCAGGACATATGTAGCTACAACTAATCTCAAACCAGATTGTGTTTGTGCCTTAATTAGGAAAAACATCAGGGGATTGGTGAACGGGGTAACCCCCACAACACCCCCCCCCTCTCGTGATGTAGTAGAAAAACCTGTTGACTAGGGTTAAGAAAGTCGTGGAATTTCAATATTGACAGGTAGAGGGGCATGTTTTTCACAAAAACTAAGTGGCCTCTATAGGGCGCTTGCACGGCAGGTCAATAGGCTATCCATGGTCCAACATGCCTCCATAACAACCCAAGCATGTAGAGAATACAAAGGAATCACCTGTAGAAAAATGCTGAAATGTTTCCGGTGAACCAGTGCATGTATTGTATTCCTCTAATGCTTGGTTGATCTGAGGAACCACAAAAAGTCCATTCAACCTAATTTAGCTCTGTGCAAGGGCCCTAGAATGTATTTTAGTTGGAGGCCAAATTTTCTCCACGCTCATACGATTTCACTTACGATTTGCCCATTCTAGCGACTGTAAAAATCTTGTGCTGGGCGCGTTTGGTGATTCGTAAACTAAAAAAAAAAAAACCAACTGTGTTACCATTATGTTCAAACGTTGGTTATTTTGTTGGGGATGGGAATTTTTGTTTTTTTTTACAATTGGGTGATTGTTGTATTTTCCCTGTGAGAGTTTTAAATGTGAAGAAACATGCTGAAAGTGAGTTAATGGTGTGTATAACTTTAGAGTGGCAATACTAGGGGTGGGCAATTAATTTTTTTGTTTAAAATGAATTCTATGGCCATTTTGCTCCTGAAAAAGAATCTAGCAGCTTTTTCAACTGAAGATAAATTTTGGGGTTGTTCCATGTAGTTCACGTTTGTACAAAGTCAATGAGATTTGAATTGAAATTAGTTTTTTTGCCATATTTGCCACATACAACTGAATGACCGCTAGTGCATGCCATGTGGTCTAGGTATAATTATTGCCGCCCTCCCTTTGTAAACCATAGGTTTCCAAATAACCAGGTTCTGATTGTATAGAATAAAGAAACAAAATTTATTCACTTGCTGAAAGGGGGGCGTGTCACTCATGTAGGCACAGCTACAACTTTCAGCTACTGGTTTAAATTATTTCTAGAAACAGGAACACCCTCTTTACACACAATGATTTGCCTCCTACTATAATAGTACCAAACCCATGCACATGCTGATATGAAAACACCCAGTGTACCACCATAGGTAGTAGCACTTTAGGTAAACTGGTGGCAAGGTTTGACCTTACACAATTACTCCTTCAATTTCACTCACTCACAAACTACTCTCCGTCCAACCTCATATGTCCCCATCCATTTTTGCGTGGAGGTATTAGCTCTGATGTATGAGGGGCAGTAATAAATCCTTCACAACAAATCATTGATTTTGAAAATCGTATTAGAGGATTAAATGAGAGGAGCATCATGATCACTCACTGCCAGGCAAGTGTGGGATTTAAAGAATGGGCAGGCCATCAATATGTTCCTTGCGTTATGGCAGGTGCATTTTAATGTCCAAATGTTAACACAAATAAATTCAGGTATACAGGTACCAGTATGTACAAGAATCTGTAGGCGGTTTATTTAATTTACACGTAGTATACTTACAACAAAAGTTAATTGACATTGGGCCACAGGAATCCTATTGAAAATCAATTGAAAGAAAGCATGAAGAACGCAAAGATTTTTGTAACTCCTAATATACGATATACTATAGGCATATGCATCAATTGGTTTATTCATAAAAGTTTTGCAAGGTATGCGACAACATTCTTTTTTTGTGCTCAGTCCTATTTTTTACTTGGACGCAGCGGAGTCAAATCCTATTGTGAGCGGCTTATCATTATACTACTGACTACACCTGAAGTGATTCATCCTATTATACAATGGGCTCAGCCCAAAACTATAGAGGACGGGCATAATGAGGTTGGATCGACTTATAGTGATCTTGTTTTGGTTGCTCGTGCATGCTGTCTCATTTGAAGAGAGTTGAACAAAAATATTTTCTGCCATTTAGAATAAATTTGCTATTTTTTTTCTTTTCCAATATTGCTAAAACCTATAAAGCACCTATGTGAGTCGATCTAGCAAAATCCACGATGATAGATCATGTTGTTTGTTTTTTTGGTTTTTTTCCCAAAGTGCAGAAAAGCCTATAGAATCCATGTACAAAATTAAACTCATTTCTTGTCCAATCAATGCGCTTTAAATACATACGTGAGCATCATATCCACCTTCATGCAAGTGTCCATCCACCCGATTAGAATACAATTACAGTTACCAAACGGCTTGTGACATGGGTGTTTTCTGTAAATTAGGGTTCCAAGGGGTTTGAACCTACTTGCCTTGATGATTGCCAAATTCTAATTAAAGCAAAAGAACAATGGTCCAGCATATCTAGTGTTTTATTGTATCATACGAATGTGTATATACTTTATGACATATTAATTAAAATTTCAAAAAGTTGTAGTTTTGTGAGTTGGGGCAATATACAGGGGTCTAAAAAAAGAAGTGTGCCGTGATTTAACGTATTGCGCCCTCTTTGGGATCACTCAACCGTGAATTTTGTAGTCAGCATATAGCCTTATCAATTCTCTCTTACCCTGCAAAAAATTTTATAAAACTTCCATCAACAACTATGCAAAATGCCAGTATGGCAAGCTCTACCGTTCAAATTCTGCCAATGGGATTTAACAGTTAAGGTGTGATTGAGGGACGAAAACTTACCGTTGGCATTCAGCCAATAGCTCTCGTACCATAAAATTGTTATGCATAAAATTCCGTATACACCGTGGATCCTTGCGCGAGACAAAACAAACTATTTGATATGCATTTCAGCAAAATTGGAAACATGTTTGTACGTTGATCAGCGTACAGGAACATACGCAGATTATGTGGGGGTGTGAAACCTTGAAAGACGTGGACATTTTTGGTCTCGTTGCGCAGATATTTGGTAGAAGTAGAACCTACACTCCCTCACCATTCCTTGGGTTTTGAACACCTCATCACCAGAAGAAAACTTAGGTCAAATCTCTCTAAACAGCTAAATTTAGCTATTTTTCGAAGAAACCATCAAAAGAGGGGACCATTTCCACCCAAGTTTTAGCAGCAACTACAACCTAGGGGGAAGGCGACATGCACATACAGAGATTCCGTAAACCCTATGGCTTACACAAAAGAACATGGACATTTGAAGGGGAGATGAATTGGTACAGGTGTCGCAAAAGTGAAGTTGGGATCATGAAAGGTCATACGGACATTAATTATAGAATGCTTCCATTTTTTAGAAAGCACAAAAATTGTTTGCCTGGTCATAATGATTCCAAAATGTATACGTTAGTTGATATTCTCTCATTTATGGTTAGAGACCTACTGGCTGAATAATCAGCTAAGTTTTCCTCCCTCACCCTTAACTGTGTAAATCCCATTGGGCAGAAGTTGAAACGGCATCATCTGCATATGCCGATATTTGCACATGCTGTTGATGAAGTTTTCTATTTTTGGCAGTATACGAAGAATAATTGAAAGGCTATATGCTGAGAACACAAATTCCACGGTGAAGTGACCAAGATGGCGAACCCTTTGACACATTCTTTTTGAGACACCCTCTTATGTTGCCTCTCGGGTCTCCAATGATTTTTGGGTACCAGCTGTGACATATTGACATGTGGTGATTGATCAGGTTTAATGATTTTGTCATCTACGGGGTTCCTTGGCTTTTCTAATCCTGTAAGTATATCAACAAGAGTCCAACATTGGCAAAGTATCGTTTTACATTAACACACACTTTCTTAACATGGGCCCATAGATAGAAATTACTGCGTCGCGCATAACTATTTGATGTCCCCCCATTGTATGTTGGTTTTGAATCATGTTCAATAATTGATAGGAAATGTCACTAATACTTTGAGTCTGATATATATTTAAAGGCATCACAAGGCAACATTATAACTTGTAATTATGTTATATTAAAAACATCAAAATGTGGCTAAATTATAACCAAAATTAAGAGTAAGTTAAATATTGCAGTGTTTGAAAATGAAAATGCCATTTTTGACTATCAAGAACTTTCCCAACCTTTTTTTAATGTTAATTAAAATGATACTACATCACATTCAAAAGGGTAATTTTAAGCTTTTAAGTTTTTTTTTATTTCTCATTAGTTTTTATTTATTTTTCAATATGAAGTCACAGTGACTTTGGTGTCCCTGTTATGTTGGTCATTTTTTCAGGTTGGTTTGAATTGGAACTTGCGAGTTTTCTATATATGCCTAGAAATTGAAAGCCATTTTGTGCATATTTTAGATAACCTAAATCTAAAAACATACTCAATCTGATTAAAACCATTTTGAATTTCTTATCATTTGTCACACTTTTGGACTCCGAATTTACAGAAACACCTAATGCGATTTAAATTTGGGCTCAAGTTGACGAAAGCAGCTAAAATTATACATTTTTTGGATCCTTGCAACTTTTCAACCACAAAAACATTTTAATGAAGATTCTCCATCACTTTTTAACCTTTATCTTGAAATAAACTTTTATTACCTGTGGCTGATACATATAATCTCACAATAGTACTCCTGTATATCTGTCGTGCAAAGGCAAACCACGTTGATGATGAAGATTCTTTACAAACGCCACCATTTTTGCAAGGACGCGACCCACACATATCTGAAATTAAAAAGTTATTGATGATTACTCTTTCCCGTAGTATGCCAGCGCCGCAAGTGTTCGAAAAAAAACCACCGACCGACCCGGCAAACTCCGTACCACTCGCATGGGGGGGCCCGCTCTTACAAATTACGCTAACAAGCCAGGGTTGGTAGAGGAGCGATAGTATGGTGGGCATATGACCATTTTTTTTTCAAAACTAGAAGATTCGATGGCCATTTGGAATCTGATAAGCATTTATGATGTCATGTTTTTATATGGTTCCATAGATTTTAAATTTTGCAACGTAAAAGTCAGTGGTGAATTTTGGCAATTTTAAACATTATTTCAAAAAAGCAATGTTATTTCTACCTTTTGTCAGAAACTCACACAGAGTTTGAAGAATAACATTAAGCCAGATTTAGAATAGCCATTGGGCCAGTAGACTTACAAAATTAAAGGACACAAGAAAGGCATTGCAACCACTGTCAGGTAATGATTTGTACAACATAATCAATTACACTTGTATGGAATCCTTTCACAACAATGATACAATGGTGTTTCTCATGTTCTTTGTTAGTTATTTTTTAAGTCTTCTGCCTTAAAGGCTATCCTATTCATTGCTTTGGCACCCTACAAATACCATGTTTTGTAAATTAAGCCCTTCGCAAGATCAACAAATATTTTTTTCTCACCATATTGTATGAATATACAAAAGTACACCTAAACTTGCACGGAATCCATTTCCCTGTACAAATTATCAACTGCAGTAAAGTATTAGTTCGGAAAAAGTCTCATAAAAATCCTAAAATGTTCCGGGCCATTCTCCTTAAAGTGTTCAAGTATGGGGTCCCAAAATGACAAATCTCACCTTAAGGAATTCCTGACAAGCATTGAAAATCGTAACTTTAATATTCTCAGAACACGAAACATGCCATATCTGATTTTAGTATATTGCCTAACGTTAACACTTACGTAACGTATCTGGGTAACGTTCTGGCCGGCCTTTCTTAGTCGTGGTGTTCTTGATGAAGTACGTGCTTCATCGTATTTAGTCTCTATTAGTACATGGGAAATGTAATTGATGTCTTTGTTTTAGTTTTTTTTTTCATATACAATTTTGACACCAATGTGTTTTCAATAGCGAATTTTCATGGAGAATCTGAAAATCATGGGTGTTCATTTTTTAATGAAATGTGTTCTGTGTTGTTTTTATAAGGGGAAACAATTTATACATGGGTAAAACAATAAAAGTGTTTAATTGTTTTGAAATATATACCATCTGTTCGGTTGCTCATAATGTTGCTAAAAAGGTATAGTTTGCCATATGTATGAACCTATTTTTTTTAGTACAATAGGCTCAAGACAAGTTCAAGGTCATTATTTAGAGAATGTTCTGAATTTTGTTGAAACTGATTTAAATCGTTCATTGGGTCATACTAAATAATGAAAATGTAATATAGATTATGTGTTTCCCCTGCCAGTGAGACTTTTACAGATATGACTAGTGATCTCTCTAGACCCTGTGGACCACGCCATATTTGCTCTCTTAATTGACCCTCAAAACATCATTGACAATGCGACCATCAAAAAAAAAGGGGCTATATATTTGGCTTCTGTACAGTAGACGAACAATTTGGCACCATTTTTAAACAACTGATAATCGAATTTTTACCCCCGTGGTGAACCTTGAACCTATTTTGCCTTGTAGCTCTGGTATCTATAATCTCAGCTAGTGCAAACTATACCTCTGTATCCTGGAGATGTACTGAACATGATGGTATACTTTAAAACATATTTTTGCTCCCTTTTTATTTTTGACCCCTGTATAAACCTTGCCCCCTAGAATACATCCAAGAACACATTCAAAAAAATGACACCCATGATATTTGAAATCCTCATACCATTTGATTTAAAACCCTTGGTTCATATTTTATATGATTTTTTCACAAACTAATTCCACATGTACATATACCTTATCAGGTATTACCTCTTCTACTAAGCATGGTGTAGTATTCGACTTTATGTATCAGCGACGTTTTGCAAGAGCGTAGCGGAAGGGAGGTAACGTATCTGCCGGTATAACGTAATATGGGGATTTCTTTCATTACTAGGGCTGGAAATTGTTACTTGAAACCACATTTTTATGCAAAACACGTATAGTATACATTGACTCTTTCTCGATTTATCACATTTGGAACATTAGTGTTATTCCGTTATTTTTAGCAATTTTTTGTATCCATTCGAATTATGGTAACGTATCTGGCTGCAATATTTGCGACATGCTCTCATAGAACTTGTGCGAACTTTAGTATCCAATATATCATGTTTTAGGGTATAATAAGGCTGATAACGAATCAATGTACGATGATATACCGGCTCTTGTGTAACGAGCAGGGACAATTTAAAAAACGTTTTGGCCTGGTGCGACATGGCGAAAAGCAAGAATTATTCATCTTTAGTCCTTATTGGGCTTGATACTTTCTCCATCCGGTTACAACTTCTGTCCAGATCAATTTTGAAAACATTTAAGCGCCAAAAACAAGCTTAAACTGTGCATGACTGTGAGCGACAAAAAACGACTTTTTGAACACTTAAAGTGACAGGAGGAGAGTTTGTTAGGATACGAATTTCTCTCAAATTTGCACTAATCGGTTTAGACCACCTACCTGAGAACGATCGAAGGTTTTATTAGACCAAACAGGTGCAAAGACCACCGCAAACCTTGTGTTTAAATTGCCTGCTATCGTAAATCGTTCCCCATAGAAAATAATGCTTTGACTTTCTGTCGTGCACGACAGAAAACTACTAAAATCATATCTTATTACATAACGACGGCGTTATCGGCTTATTCCACTTCAGTTGTGATCTAATACATGGTAAGTATTCCAAATATTAAAACTGGGGTCGAAAAATGGGGGGGGGGTGGGGCGCTTCTTCCTGAAATCTCCTCATGCTCTTTAATGGAGAATGGACCTCCAAATAACCACTTTTTCGTTCTTTCAATAATCCATTGGTCTAAAACAACAATAATTTAATTATGCGCATGTGCATAAAGAAGCAAAAACGCGCATAAGAGGGGAGGGTCATTGTGACCCAGGATTTTCGTTTTTCGGCGCCAGTTTTAACGGTAATTGTTTTTGTTAAGGTTTATGTTAATTGCCTAATAATCCAGGGCGCGTATTTGGATGGAAAAAAAGTTATGGCCATGCGTTTTATACTAATAGCATAAAAAACATTTTGTTGGCGTATCAAAATTTGTTTCGTCCATTAAATCGTACTGGGTAACTTTTTGAATGTTATTTCAAGCAATGCAATTGGATTTATACTCCTTACTATTTATGAGGACGGAAATGTTATAGAAGAAAGTCCCATAGAAGTGAGTTTTCATTCTTTGGGCGGGAGGGAATTTGCGGCAATTGTAATTATGCACAAACGGAGTTGCAGAAGATATGCAATTATGCCAAACGGGAGGCAGGAAGACATTTTGCACCATAAGTGTTAACCCTGGTACGACCAAGAGGGGGGTCACGTCCCCTAACGGATGTTCACAGTCGCACAAAAAAGTAATAAGAAATGTGACCTGCTCCAGACACGAACACCCGGATAAAGTCGGGAAAATTTTCATTTTGAGATAAGCGCAGATTTGAAATGCTGGAAAACCCAGCTCTTAAAGATGTATACCTGGTAAGCATTGCCTTCTTTTGTCCATCCAAAAGTCAATATATGCTTGAATTCTTTTTGTTTTCTATTGATTTTACACAAGTTTATTGATCTCTTTCTCCCAATGTACTCTGGCGATTTGTCTGGTTTTGTGGGGAGCAGGTCACATATGATCTCAAGGCTTTCATGTAATTGTAAGTTTATACTTTGGGGTCATTTAAGCAAAAAAACAAAAACAAAAAAAACCCAGAGGTACCACCTTCAGGGAGGTCAATGTGTCACGCCAAAATCGGAAGGTGGGGGGGGGGGTGCCACCTTCCTATTATTTATTATGGGTAAAATGCAAAAAAATGGTTACTTTGGTTACGTATGATGTACTGTAAGCAAGTACTTACAATTGTATTGTTTTTTTATTATGTATTAGAGTAATAAATGGTATGCTTAATTTGGCACCCAACATTGCCCAATAATACAATTTGCTTGTATGAATGGGGGCCCCTGGGGGACGAAAATGGTTGAAAAACCCTTGATTTGGATTTGCTACAAATAAACGTATAAAATAGGCTCTCAGTTATGACGTCACTATGGACGGCATGTTTATTAAAAAACATGGTATGGCGTGTACTGATTTAGAGAACTGACATGTGGCTACGACACTGATTACCACAATCAGATGTGTTTGCCTCCATAATTACGAAAAATATCAGCGGTGTAACCACAAACACTCGTTCGTGTGTAGTGAAAAACCCTTGGTTGGCCGAGGGTTAATAATTCGCCTCTAATTTCGACCGATCAATAGCTTTTTTTCAGTTATTTTATATTTCAGTTTACTGTCAATCGTTGGTTGTCGTTACAAGTTTGCACTACATGCCACATGTATGAAAAAAACTATTTCGAAAAAACGTGTTTTCCGAGGGTCTTCTTGGAACCCGGTTATACACCAAATACCTTACGCACTTTTAAAAAGGTTAAATGTCAAGTTTGTAACACGACGTCGCGAGAGTATCAACTATTTTGACAATAGATATAATTTAAGCGTCCAGGGTGGCCGCCGGAAGGAAGCATGTTTTGTTAAATATACTAAAATTAGCAAATTGATGGGCTAAAATGTGAGTGATATTTTGTAAGCCACAAAAAAGAGAATAAATGGCATTTGTATTTTGCGAAGATGATCTTAACAGTGATGGTGGCGGTTATACCCACCCAGGGGACCTAAATTAAGAAAAACAACCCTTTCACATAGTTTTCAACTAATAAGAACCATAAGGAGAACTAGTGATAAAATTTTCCCGCCCAATTTATCTCGTACTTATGGACAATTGCAGAACACTCAACACGAGTTGACGCTGGGAAAGAAGATGATCTCGACAGTAGAGAGAGCGAAGGAGCCGGTGGGACAAGTCAGAAAAAATAGCACTTCATGTGCTCGAAAGAAAGTTAGGTCAACATATTTAATTTTCCTTCTACATATGGACAATATTTTCACTTCTTTTTTCCATTAGCATATTTTTGGTATTTTTACTGGGAAAACACCTATGACATCACTGAGTAGTCTATGTCCACACGCATTTATTATGACTTTATTATTCAGGTTTTTTTTAGCTGTTGTTTACTATAACAGTTCAGTTTAAACATAACAAATAATGTTATAATGACAGCGTATGTCAAAACACTCTCTTGGAGAAGTCAATACCCCGTTTTATTTTTTTTTAATCTTGGAAATAGGTATTATTAGGAAAGTGATGTTTTAAAGACCGTCGAAGATGGGTAGGGCTACTTTTCTTCATGATTTACGTACTTTAGAGCAAATATAATCACCACCATCTTGAAAATGAGCCTGTGCATAAAATATAAGATTGCCATAAATTCTTTTTGGAGCTCCCAAATACTACGCAGTTCGTCTTCAACAATTGCCGTTGAGTTCATTTAGAAAATGTGTATCCTTGCGGCGGCGATTGGACGCCTAAATATTTAAGCCCCTTTCAGGGAAGATTAAAAACTCGATTTCGTGTAGTCGTGGATAAAATGTCTATCTTAAACGAAATTATAATGGCGGTCTTATATAAAACAATGGCGGCCATTTTGAAATGGGCAGGGCACGTTAACGTGCAGCTATTCGGGGTGGAAAAATTACCTAATGTATTCAGAGGGACATCCCCTTCAAGGTGATATATGGAAAAAATTAATCACCAATTGGCTGCAACGAACCGAAAACCTGATGATGGCAACTCATGGACTAAAAGATACTGTTCAAACTATGACCTGGGAAGATGGAAGAATAAGCTTTCCTGATATGATAATAGGTAATAAAGACCCCCAAAAAAGTAACGCCAGCATGTCTAAATACCCACTCATAGGTTACAACCCATTGGCCTTTGCACGAAAACATGAAATTATATCAATAGTTCGTTTTCTTCCGTAAATTTTGTTACCCTTCTTGCCCCATTGCGATCAATATTGCTAACACAATACCCATTATAAGAAAATCCTCCCTTTTTTAAAAGTTGCAATAAAAGGCGGTAGCCATATTGATCGCCATTCAGTGAACGATCGCATTCTTCCCGTGAAGTGTGTGTCACTTAATGCATGGTTGTGTATTTGAACCTGTAATTAATGTCTTCAGTTGCAACTTTGAAAATGTGACACAATTTTCGTAAAATGAACATGTGTTGGCGATATTGATCCACAATGAGCAAGAAAGGTGTGAAATTGCAGAATAAAACATAATATGATATCCATTTTATTTTTTGTGCATAGACAATGGTTTGTAACTTATGGGGGTATTTAGCAATGCGCAGTTTACTTGTTTGGGGGTCTTTATATTTAAAACGTCTTCGGCTTCCCCTTGGAGATATTAATTTAGTTATCTAGGCTTGCCGCGAAGGTAGGTCAATTTACGTTGGGAATCGATTACTAATTCACAAAGGGAGTGTGTTTGGCTATTGTTAGTCCTTTTGATAATCCAGCATTTTGTTTTGAAAAATCGTTAACTGTGTTCTGATGTCATCTGCCAGGGAACCTGTGGTAGGTATTTAGAGGACAGCAGAGCTTATTGGAATCTAGGGAATAATATTATAAAAATTCAAAGATAAAACTTATGTTAGTCTCTTCCAATGATGAAAATTAACAACATGGAGTGTAAAGGTAATTAACATCAGGCCTATAGGCATAACACTGATGGATTAAACAAGTAACGTATATAAATTGCGATCAAATAATAATTATAACATAATAATTATCATACTATAATTTGATAACAATGTTGTATGTTGTAAATGTATGTTTGTGTTAATAACTGGGTCCGTCAGGTTTGGTCTATTGAGTCGAATTCAAAGACGGATTCTAAACTATATTCGGACGATATCGGTTCAGAAATAATCCGCAAACTATTGTCGATTGCTAAGGACATTACCAAAGAAGACGGAATTGTTGTAGGGACGGTGAGTCATAAACTGCAGGATAAAGACACTTTATACAGGAGTTTTGAGGAGTTATGGGGAAAATGTGGCTATAACAGGAAATACTGGTTAGCAGCCAGGAGTACATTTTGCGACAAAAAAGTTAAAACAACTGAAGTATACGGGTGAAATCATTCACGTTTGATTAGTTAGAAAAGGGGATCTACGCGAAGGGGGATAACATGTCATGTTAGTGTGATTTGTTCCTGAAAGAAAGTAGGTCCCCCATGAGAGAGTGTCCTAGCTACCATGTAAAATGTTACGATATTAAACAGGACCTTTAGACGATGTCCATTTGGGTACAGTGCTGAACCAAATGATGCATACAGCACTCACATGGAGAAAAAACAATATGACAGAGGGGTGGTAGCACATTCAGTCACACGGACTCTGTAGTATGACACCGGCATGCGGACAAAAGGGTTAGGTCACAGGGAGTAGTTTTGAGAAGAAAAAGATTGAAAAATATAGGAACGTTTTACGGGATTAAATATGAACCTTTCCTTAGTTAGAAAATAGCAAACTAACATAAGGGTAGGCTATGACGGAAAATAACCCCAAGAACGTGGAGTTCTTATAAAATGTAAGGAATAAGAATGTTGTGGTTGGGGTTGAGTCTTAATCTTCAGGATGACGGGTAATTTTACGGGTATTTGAGGAGTTGTCACAATAATGTACATATAGTTCACTGGTGTTGTTGTGGTGGTCTCGCCATTATGTGTCATTTCTTCAGTGATTGCTTCTGTTTCAGTGTATCGCCTCCATTGCAGTGTCGCTCCCGTTCAATCACCAGCGGGAACCAGCGACAAGCGCAGGCCTCCCACGATTAATAATAATTAAATTATTTATATTGTAATTTCCGAATTTGTATGTTCCCTTTTTATATGGGTATGTTTTATATATTGTATGTTTGTATGTCTATTCATAAAAAGGCTCCGTCAGTTTGCTTCAAAGAGCGCATTAAATTCACCTCAAGAAGGATGTAGGATACGGACGGGTTCTAAAACTATCTTCGAGCGAAAATCCGTCAGAAATGGCTGAAAAAAATCAGTCAAAGAGTGATCGGTGTGCTAAGGTAAATCTACCTATCT